>CM035430.1:63717008-63719508 GCA_020310875.1 Ceratopteris richardii | reverse complement strand
TTATCTACCAGAAGAGAATTTTATTTTTTACATATAAAGTTTATATATATAGCTCAATCACATGTAAGATACATCATACATCATACATCATACATCATACATACATCACACAATTGTCAACATCATATATCAAATGATTTAAATTATACATCATACATTAAATGGTTTAACTTTTAACCAATAACACATTTCAATTTACATCATAGTACATACACATTACAATTTACATCATACTACATAGAAAATTTCATGACTTATGACATTGATGATTGATTAGTATGATGATTGATTAGTAAACTGCAACCTGCAAACATCATACATGTAGCAAAGATGATACATCATAAGTCAACAACCTATCACAGAATAAAAAGTGCAGCGTGCTATAGCCTATAGATAACCTATAGGCTACAGCCTACAATGTACATCATAAAAGAGAATCGAGATAATACATGTAACATCATATATGAAAATCTATCATGAGTCGTGATGTATCTCAAGAGCCAAGGCCCAAGAGATCAATACAAAATACTCAAGAATCAAGAGTCAATATCATCATCTATGAGATCCTCATCAAAAGAACTAGCCCATGATGAAGTATCAGTGCTATAGTCCTCTCTAGACTGCCAAGGTCTAGCTCGTACATCATCATCATCATCATTGCTAGATGATGCTGATATCTTCTCCCAAGCATCAAGTGGAGTTTCCTCCATCTCTGGGTCCTCCCTCCTACTAGAATGGAGTCCACGTGCTCCACGCCCTCCTCTACCTCGTCGAGAAATAATCTTCGAAGGCCTTCGACTCGTAGATGGCTGATCAAGATCTGTTGCAATATACAAGTTTACAATGGATTAGACTTTAGTAACATAATACATTATAACTTTTAAGCTATAAACTTTATGAAACATAATTGGTAATTAATTTTCAATTTTCAAGGTACCTAATCTATCACTAGATCTTGCACTCCTGTGTGTTTGTCTCACAAATTGTTGAGACTCTCTAAATCACATGGTAAAAATATCTTTTTCTTCTTGTGGGATTTGAGGGATATCTTTAATCTCTCCAGTGTCGATGGAGTCAACATTAACCTACATAAACAAATTACAATCAAGTTATCAACTTGTAAGTTGTAAGGTTTAAGTAGTACTTACTACTAACTTGCAAATTGATTTTAGAAATGCATCAATATACTTCAAGTTACGTGTAGAGGTGCAATTTGACTCCCTTTGCTCTCCAACAACTTGAGATTGCAGTGTGTATACATTAACTTCTCAAGTTGTGAAGGACTCAATCTGTTTCTCTTTTTCGTATGAAAAAGAGCCCATGTACTCCAATTCCGTTTAGCGGGTCCAGTGCTACAATCTTACGATAATATGTGGAGTGCCAACTTTCTCTACATAGTACAAAACGACAAAAGACAATTTTGAATGGGTCATGACTCGTCACTCATGACACTTCATGATAATTTGATAAAGACTAAAGTACCTGCTTAAAGTTGAAACTTGAAACTTGAAAGTAATTTCTCTACTCACCAATAGAGAAAAAGTAATTTCTCTACTCACCAATAGAGAAGTGCCTACTCCATATTTCTCCCACCAAGTTACAGGAGTAACCTGGTTCTCTTGCAATCGTACAGTGGGCTGCCCAAAGTATCGTTCCATGCAACGGAACTGCAACCGCTCACTCTCCAACGGGGACTGGAGGCCTAGATCTCCCTGTGTCCAACACTGCACATGCTCTATCCAACTATCTTCTAAGGCTTCGTTAAGATTTTGCTCCTCGGATCTCCACAATGGATGGAGTACATGAGCAACAGCATGGATTGGTTTATGAAACCAATCCCATTTTCTCTGCACTGCATCACATAACTCACGTTTCCTAAAAATTAATGTGAGAAAATAAACAAACATTACATTAGAATCTAACTCAAGAGTCAAGGGTGAATCACAAATATGTAAAAAGTAAAGATTAAATTTAGAAATACCAAAGTTATTAATACTCACTCAATCTCAGAGAGTCCACCAATGTTTCTAATGCATCCTTGTATACGACCAATGTATTCGTATACAAGTCCAAGTGTGCTCCCCTCCATATCCATAATACGAAGCACAAAATAAAGAGGCTGAAGAGCTTAATAAGTATCTCTGCCTTTGACCAAAAGGCATCATCTCCCATAACCAATGCTGAAAAACGTGTGTATAATGGTTCTGTAACTGGTAACTGATACCATTCCTCTGAGACAACTGTCCGAAGAAGCCCTTTCCTCACTCGAAGCACTCTATCTAGGACAATGAACATATAGCAAAATCGAGTCATGGAAGGCTTTTGTAGCTCAAGGTCTGAATGTGCATGGAAAATATTTTGGACTTTAGGCTTAGAGGTCACAAATTTTACAATGAAGCTTGCCTTCTCAAGGATGGACTTCACCCATTCAATGGTGCCAATGTCTTCCATTAAAAGTTCTAGACTATGACTAGCACAAGGAGTCCATGTAATTTTAGGA
>CM035430.1:63687008-63689508 GCA_020310875.1 Ceratopteris richardii | reverse complement strand
AGCGTCGCATGCAGAGCCTTACTCGCCGCAAACGGCGAGATTGGGAGGAGAGACAGTACTGGGATATTTATCATTTACTCATGAGTCGAGATGGTGCAGTGGCATGGCGACATTTGAGAGAGAGGAGATAGCAGACACCCATCCGAGACCCGAGCACTTGGCATAGCTATGCACAGAGCCTATACGAGATCCCAGACCAGTCCCCCATTCCGAGACCACAGAGCTCACGTCCTACTACATCTTACTTCTTTACACCCACTATGGTGGGACGCACTATTGCCCGTCTACAGCATGGCAGGGCCCATGACCTTTTCGGTTTACAGGCTGAGCACCTCATCTACAGAGGCACGACCCTTGCACCGGTCATTGCCCACCTCTTCAACCGTGCACTCGTTGAAGGGTTCCCTGACTCATGGACTGAGCACACCATAGTGCCCATTCATAAGTCAAGAGATACTATGGATTCATCTACATACCGGACGATCATGATTGGCCCTATATTGGGCAAGTTGTATGGGGCGGTACTGGAGACAGAGTTGAGTACTCTCGCTGAGAGGAAGGGTATCAGGGCTCTAGGACAGGCCGGCTTCAGACGAGATTACTCTACCATTGACCACATCTTCACTCTGAGATGCCTGATCGACCAGGCAAGGGTGAGGAAGAGGAGATTATATTGCTGCTTTGTGGACTTCCGCAAAGCATTTGACACCGTTCCCCGGGGACGACTCTTTAGACGACTACTTGATCTCGGAGCTCCAGAGGAGATGATATGGGGGATCTATGCCTTATACGAGAGAGTATCTCGCAGAGTCAGATGTCCGGGGGGCTTATCTCATCCACTTGCTAGCACTATCGGGGTGAAGCAAGGATGCCCTCTTTCACCCACCCTCTTTGGTCTCTACATTGATGAGATAGTGGACTACATACAGCAGCAAGGGAGTCGGCAGAAGGCCTACAGCATCATCTACATGGCCTAGATGACTTTTGCACACACAGAGGGTTATCTGTGAACCTTGGTAAAACCAAGGTCATGATCTTTCATACATCGGCACAGGTACGCAGACATAGTTTGTTCATAGCGGCGGGTGGACCGATTGAGGTGGTCGGATCATATGTTTACTTGGGACTGACATTTACAGCAGCATCACGGGTCTTCTCTATGTCTCAGGCTGCACGTGACCGCATCACACTTGGGTATGCAGCACTTCCCTTGATGGAGAGACAGTGCCACCAGGCATATTTTCAGGAGCCTCACACAAAGTGGTGGCTCTTCGACACTTTGGTTACACCAGCGCTCATGTATGGGGCAGCCATATGGGGACCAGGATTAGCCACATCAATATGGACAACATTAGAGAGGCCACAAATCCTCATGATTTCTAGACTTATCCGCAGCAAGCCTTCAGTACCACATGATATCATTAGAGCAGAGCTCGCTGAACCACCGATGCTAGTTGAGACACTATTCCAGACAGTATGCCTATTACACAGACTCCGCAGCATGGATACGGAGCGCATTGCTTATCGGGCTTTCCAGGCATCACGGGACATGGCATTAGCAAGTGACACCTCCTCATGGTATGCACAGACACGAGACTGGATGGCCCACCTTGGCTTTGACATAGACAGGCTACCACCACTACAGTACGACTCACATGCACCCACCTACTCGCTCTCTCATCAAGAGAGAAATAGGATAATTCGTCAGGAGATATGGCATACATACATACAGAGGACATGGGTGAGCCCTAGGGGTACATTGCCACCGAAAATGCTCTATTACCGTGAGCATTTTCTACATATATCGGACGAGGGCTTCATCGAGATTCCGAGATACATGCAGACATATCTACCCCACCACCTTCAAGTCGTCATTGGGCAGCTCCGGGTCTCATCGCATCAGCTTGAGATTGAGAGGGGTCCATCCAGGGGAGTTTCCCGTGAGGAGAGGTGGTGCCCAGTATGCGAGACAGAGGTAGAGAGTGAGGAGCATTTTGTTATCAGATGCCCAGCATACTTAGACCTACGAGCACAGTTCCAGATAGAGGAGTCACTCCTGTTATGCATGACTATGGGAGCCAAGCGACGCTTGGGACGCTTCCTCGCCGCAGCATACGAGAGGCGAGATCGGTCACTCCAGCCCACATATCAGCCACGAGTGAGTACGCAGCAGACCATTACCCAGTTTTTTCAGCGAGCTGAGCTACATCAGACAGGTCCATCTATAGGGCTCACGCTCCACCAGGCAGCAGCACAGAGAGCACGGCGCCGACCACGCATGGGCGGATATCATCGACCACGACTATATCAGGAGGATATCTCACGCATCAGGACAGCCTACGACCACATGATGGAGCATAGGCGCACCACCACCCCATGGGTTGTCTTCCTTCAAGAGGCACTCAGACCACCCCCGATGTACCACATACTACACCCACCCCCACCCATTCACCAGTAGCTAGGGTGTTTTACTCACTTTTACTCACATGTCCCCCATGTA
>CM035430.1:63654508-63672008 GCA_020310875.1 Ceratopteris richardii | reverse complement strand
GAGAAACAAATATAAATATACATGCAAATATAGAATATTAGTAGAAAAAAATTACCTTCCTTTCACAACCTATCATTGACTCCCTCTGTTCATTTGACATTGGTTCATCATTTGCATTGACTAGTCCCATCAAGTATACACCCAATCTGTGAAGATGATATATATTTATTCTCATTACAATTGAGATTACGCCTATATCTTTTGTTTTCCTATAGTCTACTTTAGAGGTTTTAAAGTTCTTGTTCATACTTCTTGTTCATACTTCTTGTTCATACTTCTTGTTCATACTTCGTGTTCATACTTCTTGTTCATATTCATTAACAAATTTTTGCATGCATTCGCTATTATATGCAATAAAAGTAGAAATATCACTTTTTTATTACAATGTACATTGAAATGGAACTCCCTTACCTGATAATACCTCATCTATCAATTTTGAAAAAGAATCATTAGTCCATGCATATGGAGCTCCTTCATCAACTCTTTCAAGGTATTCACAAACTAATACATGCACTCCTCAAGCATCCATCCCTTTGCCATAGATCCTTCTAGTTTTTCTCTTTATTGAACATAATCTCTTAATATGTCCATAAATTGCTCGACCCAAAACATCCATTGAGTGCTTACAAATCTTGCAATCTATATTTCATCCATAAGATGGATCAATAAATGAACGTGAATATCAAAAAATGATCTTAGAAGTTCTTTCTCCATCAGACATAGTAGCTCCCTACATTCATATTTCTTTTGTGGGATGGACTCTTTGTCAATATCTTTTGATGTAATCCATCTATTATCAATCATAAATTAAATTATAAAGAAACTAATTCGTTAAAAAAAATATCAAATAATCTCATATATTAAACATAAAAGCATGCTAATTATTTGTGTATGTGTATGTGTGAGTATCTATATGTGTATGTGTGTGTGTATGTGTATGTGTATGTGTATGTATATGTATATATGTGTATGTATGTGTATGTATGTGTATGTATGTGTATGTAATGTGTATGTATGTGTGACTGTATGTGTATCTGTATGTGTATGTGTATGTGTATGTGTATGTGTATGTGTATGTGTATGTGTATGTGTATGTGTATGTGTATGTGTATGTGTATGTGTATGTGTATGTGTATGTGTTGTGTGTGTGTGTGTGTGTGTGTATGTGTATGTGTATGTGTATGTGTATGTGTATGTGTATGTGTATGTGTATGTGTATGTGTATGTGTATGTGTATGTGTATGTGTATGTGTATGTGTATGTGTATGTGTATGTGTATGTGTATGTGTATGTGTATGTGTATGTGTATGTGTATGTGTATGTGTTTTGTATGTGTATGTGTATGTGTATGTGTATGTGTATGTGTATGTCTATGTGTATGTCTATGTATATGTGCATATGCATGTGTATGCATGTGTGTATGTATGGGTATGCATGTGTGTATGTCTATGCGTATGTGTATGCGTATGCATATGCGTATGCGTATGCGTATGCGTACGCGTACGCGTATGCGTACGTGTATGCGTATGCGTACGCGTATGCGTATGCGTACGCGTATGCGTACGCGTATGCGTATGCGTACGCGTATGCGTATGCATATGCATACGCCGATGCATATGCGTATGCATACGCGTACGCGTATGCGTATGCGTATGCATATGCGTATGCGTATGCATATGCATATGCGTACGCGTATGTGTATGCATATGCGTATGTGTGTGCATGTGTATTTGTACATGTGTATGTGTGTGTGTATGTGTATGTGTGCGGATTTGCATGTGCACGTGCATGTATATGTGCATGTGTGTGTGTATGTGTATGTGTGCAAATTTGCACGTGCATGTGCATGTGTCTGTGTCTATGCATGTGTGTGTGTGTGTGTCTGTGTCTGTCTTTGTGTCTATGTGTGTGTGTGCATATGTGTATGTGTATATGTATGTGTATGTGTATGTGTATGTGTATGTGTATGTGTATGTGTATGTGTATGTGTATGTGCATGTGCATGTGCATGTGCATGTGCCATGTGCATGCGCCATGTGCCAGTGCCATGTGCATGCGCCATGTGCCAGTGCCATGTGCCAAAGCCATGTGCATGTGCATGTGCATGTGCCATGTGCATGTGCCATGTGCATGTGCATGTGCATGTGCATGTGCATGTGCATGTGCCATGTGCATGTGCATGTTCCATGGGCATGTGCATGTGCATGTGCATGTGCATGTGCATGCGCATGAGGTGCATGCACGTGTACGTGTACGTGTACGTGTACGTGCACGTGTACGTTTACGTGTACGTGCACGTGTACGTTTACGTGTACGTGCACGTGTACGTTTACGTGTACGTGCACGTGTACGTTTACGTGTACGTGCACGTGTACGTGCACGTGTACGTTTACGTGTACGTGCACGTGTACGTTTACGTGTACGTGCACGTGTACGTTTACGTGTACGTGCACGTGTACGTGCACGTGTACGTTTACGTGTACGTGCACGTGTACGTACGTACGTGTACCTGTACCTGTACGTGTACGTGTACGTGTACCTGTGCCTGTATGTGTACGTGTGTATGTGTATGTGTATGTGTACGTGTCTGTGTGTATGTGTATGTGTATGTGTCTGTGTGTATGTGTATGTGTACGTGTATGTGTACGTGCAGGTGTACGTGTACGTGTATGTGTACGTGTACGTGTACGTGTATGTGTACGTGTACGTGTACGTGTACGTGTATGTGTACGTGTACGTGTACGTGTACGTGTACGTGTACGTGTACGTGTACGTGTACGTGTACGTGTACGTGTACGTGTACGTGTACGTGTACGTGTACGTGTATGTGTACGTGTACGTGTACGTGTACGTGTACGTGTACGTGTACATGTACGTGTAGGTGTACGTGTACATGTACGTGTAGGTGTACGTGTACATGTAGGTGTAGGTGTACGTGTACGTGTACGTGTGCGTGTGCGTGTACGTGTACGTGTGCGTGTGCGTGTACGTGTACGTGTGCGTGTGCGTGTACGTGTACGTGTGCGTGTGCGTGTGCCTGTACGTGTGCGTGTGCGTGTGCCTGTACGTGTGCGTGTGCGTGTGCCTGTACGTGTGCGTGTACGTGTGCGTGTACGTGTGCGTGTACGTGTGCGTGTACGTGTCCGTGTACGTGTGCGTGTACGTGTGCGTGTACGTGTACGTGTACGTGTACGTGTACGTGTACGTGTACGTGTACGTGTACGTGTACGTGTACGTGTACGTGTACGTGTACGTGTACGTGTACGTGTACGTGTACGTTGTCGGGTCGTGAGAGATGCTCGGATGGTGGATCAAGTCATCCGCCTAAATCGTTCGGCACACGCAGGGTGTCTGTAGCGGACTCAGGCGGATGACTTGATCCACCATCCGAGCATCTCTCACGACCCGACATTGGTGAACCCGACGTGAACAAACGGCCTTGGAGCTCAGGTATAAAATTTAAATTTTTCGTGCATGTGCATACATGATATCGACAGGTTGGATTGCAGAAGCTTCTTCATCCGTGGGAGCAGTGGCTCTGTCTTTGACTCCTTGCACTCTTCTAGGTGTTGAGGGCTGTTCCCTAGGGAACTGAGCGCCTCCACGAAGAGTGGCAAGTAGCTATCCTCATCTCCCCACCCCTTTTCGTCGACATTAGAAGCAAGAACGTTTGCACAATCATCCATTAGCAATTGATGTATTAGATTTTGATTCTATTAAAAAATGTATAAACTTATACACAAGTCACTCTTTAAGCCTCTTCTTCGATTCAGATTCCAGGTATTTATATTTGGATTCTTTTTGCTTGCACATAATTAAATGAAAATGACATCTAATGTAGAGAATCTTCTGCATGATATGGAAGCACGATTAATTTCGTCTATAGATTTAAAGCTTAATTCCAAGTTTGAGACCTTAAACTCGTTTCTTTCAATCTTAACTACAGTAGTATCTGATTTTAATGCAAATCTTAAGTCAATAGATACTCAATTTGATCACGAGTTTAGGAATTTAGAAGGAATTCTTCATTATGAACTCTCAAATTTGAATGAAAATATGGAAACAATAGCAAATCATGTAAAAGAAATTTCATCATTCAAAACGATTGGTCATGAAATTGCAAGTTTAAAGGAGAACATTGAAAGGTTAAACAATCAAATACACGAAAGTGCTACATGTGAATGCAAAGATAGATATCAAGTACGAGTTCAAAGTAGATCTATGTATTCTATTGACCAAAATCCTTTACCCGATCATAGAAAAGTTGATCCTAAGGCTTTATATCAAAGACCGAAGAGAACTGTAAGATGCTTCTGGTGTGACCAACTAGGTCATACTTATGGGAATTGTATGGCCTATGAGAAAGCATGTAGCCAACAATTGGTATTAGAAAGTGAACAGAAAATATGTGATTATCAAACGCATCTACCATTGAGATTAAACTTAGGTAGAGGAGGAATGATAGACTATTTTGACCAAGAAGAATTTAGTCCTAAAATCAAACTTCAAAAACAATGGAAACCTAAGAGTCATAAAGAGAAAAGCAATGTATGTCAATTACATTCTATGAACACCAAGATTGTGCTTAAATGTGAATGTTTGGACAATGATCAAAACCTTATTAAACCTAAATCTATGAATAACATTGATCTTCAAATTAAATCTAAGGATCAAGATACATTGAAAAAGTTTAAGAAAGAAGAAAATGTAAAGATAAAAGATGATGAAAATGAACAATCAATTGATGGAAATATAGATATACAGGCGGTTAAAACAGAACCTAAAGTCATAGAAATTGACAATAAATGTGATCAAAATAAAAATGATGAAAGAATAGTACAAACATCTGAAGATGAAAATCTTCAACTTCAGTCAGAACATGACAAGAATATGGGAAAATGGGTACAAGAAGCCATATGGAAGATTGAAAATAATATCAAAAACTCATCTAAAGGTAAGAAAAAGGAGAAGAATTTAAGTGAATAGTTTTATTGTGATGGAATTGTTTATTGAAGACACATTTCAAATTTTGATTTTTGCTTGCTGCATATATGCTGTTTTCCTAAAAATTGAGAAACATATACCTAAATTGTTTAGTTTTAATGTTTGAAAAGCTAATTACAAACTTATGATTAAGTTTACATTATAATTTGTTTAATCAAAAGAATTCTAAAATATAAAAACACAAAGTTTGTTTCAAATTAAACAAAAACATGTTTGTAATTATGCTTGCAAATGATTTTGATCAATATGCTTGTCATTTCCTAAACTTATGATAAATTTATGATTTTTTTTTCTTTCACAAATAAGAAGAAATCTATTATGAAGAACAATTATGAAGAATATTATTATGATGAATATTTTGCACAAAATGATCTTTGTTTACAACAATTATGATGATATACTTTTAAAAGAAAGAAATATATATGATATAAATATGATCATGATAAATATGAAGAACATGAAAAAAAAAAATGTTACAATATGAGGATGATTTTATTGATATACCATATGATGAGTAAGAGGAACTTTTATAATCCAGATATGAATTTTTCATTGATATAAAAAAAAAATGATGCTCATTTATAAAGATACAAGCTAAAAACTTTGAACATTTTGATTTTTCCTAAATTTTATGAACTTTGTTTCATAGGTTGAAAAACCTATTTAAAAAAATTAAGAATGCATTATTTATGATAATTATAACCACTATGAATTTCTTATGATGAAATTTGTGACATGATGAAGATGAATCTGATAGAATATATGAATTTATATTTGCAAGATAAATGATAATGAAGATTACTTGTTTTGTAGCTTCTATTTTATAAGTGATTACAGGTTCTGAAGATGCATTGATCAAAGCAATTGAAGATGTTATGCCAAAAGTTCTGATAAATTTAAAGAGAGCAGATTGAAGATGAAGCAGATTGAAGATAAAATTGATTTTAGGTCGTATTTTTCTTTGTCTTAAAAGTTTTACGTATTTTATTTGCATTCATATAAAACTAATTGATAAAATCTGGAATGAAGAATATTAATTTATAAAGGACTCTATTTAACCATATTAGGAAAATAGACATAATTTATATTTTAACATTTATAGATTAAGTGAGATTTGTTAAAAATAGAAGGATTTGTAGTTCATTTAGATAACGAAAGTAGTTGTATATGTGTAGGAGCATATTGTTGCATGATTCATGTCTGTGAAAACCTAGATCTTTCTTGTCCATGCAGCTAGATCCTTAGCTCGGATTAAGGGGTTAAGCCTTTTCCCTTTAAAACAAAAAAGTAGCGAAAAAAAAAAAAGTCACGTCAGGTTCACCAATGTCGGGTCGTGAGAGATGCTCGGATGGTGGATCAAGTCATCCGCCTAAATCATTCGGCACACGCAGGGTGTCTGTAGCGGACTCAGGCTTAAGGAAATAAGGGTTCTAATGACAAAACAATATAAATTACCTAATTCTATGACTGAAACTAAAGTTTTCTTACCAAAAGTAAATAGTTTTAACTAGCTATGGACCGTAAGGACGGGCAGCCTCGTACATAGCAACAGCTTCCTGATATGAGATTGAAACTTCCATAATGGGTTCTTCTACTAAACTTTCAGGTAAGCTAGAGGGTTCTGGTCTGTCTAGAGTTGGCGGAACATTTTCAATATTTTCAATATTTTCAATATTTTCAATAGTACTGTGCTCAGACTCATGAACTAACTTAGAAGACATCAAGGAAAGTAATGGAAAAACTAATGAAACAATATGATGCTAAACTGTTTGAATGAATTAATTGATATGCTAATGGTTCTTGATGAAAGTAATGGGAAAGAATATTGTTGCAAAACTGCTTGAATAAATTAATTGATAAGCTAATGGTTCAAATTAATAATTCTAATATAACTGGAAGGCCTAAACAATTGGATAGCTTACTAATTGGAAAATAAGATTTAAATGAATCTTCAATCTTGCTGCTTCTCTTTACTTCACTTCAATAGCTTGAACTCATCAATGTTTCTGTAAAAAAAACATTAGCAACATCAGTATATCTTATAAAACATAAAACATACTCACAATCAGATAGCTATGCATGTCACTGGCACACACATGCATACTCTTACATGCACACATCATCTTAAATGCACATGCACTCATCAATCATGCATATGTATACACTCATAGACATGCACATATACTCACATACTCATGCATTCAGATCATCATGCATTACTCTAATAAATACTCTTATTGGCATAAGCATAATTACACATACTCATAACCATGCTAATGTGCATCCTCATATGCATGTTAACACACATCTATATATCTACATCATGTATATATCATGCGTTCTCTTTCTTACGTCCATTGTATATGCAACTCGTATGGAAATACACTCTTTTTTATGCATACACATGCATACATGTACCCTTATATAACTCATGGATATGCATAAACATTTATGTTTACCTATCTTAATACATGCATATCTAACTTATGTTCATACGTGAACACATGCATAACATCCTAAGATAAAGTATCACCACTTTTAAACATCCTTCTCATACTCATATGCATGCACATGCACTTATGCCAACATACATACTCTCATGCATACATACCATGCTAACATACATATGTATTTATGCTAACATGCACACACTTTCCACTTACACATATGCACATTTCATATCTTCCTAATTTTCATGCATATGCATACATAGACTCATACACATGCTTTAATGCACATGCATACATGCATTAATTTCATACATTCTAACATGCATTCAATCATACGTACATACATTCATGCTCACATAAGCATTTATACTAATTAACATGCATAAACATTTATCCTCATATTAACATGCATACACTCATGTATATGTACATGCACATACATAACATACATGCATATACACTCACACGGACATGCATAACTCTCTCTCTCTCTCTCTCCTTCTCTCTCTCTCTCTCTCTCTCTCTCTCTCTCTCTCTCTCTCTCTCTCTCTCTCTCTCTCTCTCTCTCTCTCTCTCTCTCTCTCTCTCTCTCTCTCTCTCTCTCCCCTCTCTCTCTCTCTCTCTCTCTCTCTCTCTCTCTCTCTCTCTCTCTCTCTCTCTCTCTCTCTCTCTCTCTCTCTCTCTCTCTCTCTCTCTCTCTCTCTCTCTTTCTCTTTCCTCTCTCTCTCTCTCCTTCCTCTCTCTCTCTCTCTCCTTCTCTTTCCTCTCTCTCTCTCTCCTTCTCTGTCTGCGCGCTGCCGCGCTCAGACAGAGGAGGGGAGGGAGAGTGTTTCTCTCTCTCTCTCTCTCTCTCTCTCTCTCTCTCTCTCTCTCTCTCTCTCTCTCTCTCTCTCTCTCTCTCTCTCTCTCTCTCTCTCTCTCTCTCTCTCTCTCTCTCTCTCTCTCTCTCTCTCTCTCTCTCTCTCTCTCTCTCTCTCTCTCTCTCTCTCTCTCTCTCTCTCTCTCTCTCTCTCTCTCTCTCTCTCTCTCTCTCTCTCTCTCTCTCTTTCTTCTTTCCTCTCTCTCTCTCTCCTTCTCTCTTTCTCTTTCCTCTGTCTCTCTCTCCTCTCTCTCTCTCTCTCTCTCTCTCTCTCTCTCTCTCTCTCTCTCTCTCTCTCTCTCTCTCTCTCTCTCTCTCTCTCTCTCTCTCTCTCTCTCTCTCTCTCTCTCTCTCTCTCTCTCTCTCTCTCTCTCTCTTTCCTTTCTCTCTCTCTCCTTCTCTATCTTCTCTCTCCTTCTCTTTCCTCTCTCTCTCTCCTTCTCTGTCTGCGCGCTGCCGCGCTCAGACAGAGGAGGGGAGGGAGAGTGTTTCTCTCTCTCTCTCTCTCTCTCTCTCTCTCTCTCTCTCTCTCTCTCTCTCTCTCTCTCTCTCTCTCTCTCTCTCTCTCTCTCTCTCTCTCTCTCTCTCTCTCTCTCTTTCCTCTCTCTCTCTCTCCTTCTCTCTCTCTCTCTCTCTCTCTCTCTCTCTCTCTCTCTCTCTCTCTCTCTCTCTCTCTCTCTCTCTCTCTCTCTCTCTCTCTCTCTCTCTCTCTCTCTCTCTCTCTCTCTCTCTCTCTCTCTCTCTCTCTCTCTCTCTCTCTCTCTCTCTCTCTCTCTCTCTCTTTCTCTTTACTTTCTCTCTCTCTCCTTCTCTGTCTGCGCGCTGCCGCGCCCAGACAGAGGAGGGGAGGGAGAGTGTTTCTCTCTCTCTCTCTCTCTCTCTCTCTCTCTCTCTCTCTCTCTCTCTCTCTCTCTCTCTCTCTCTCTCTCTCTCTCTCTCTCTCTCTCTCTCTCTCTCTCTCTCTCTCTCTCTCTCTCTCTCTCTTTCTCTCTCTTTCTCTCTCTGCGCTCTCTCTCTCTCTCTCTCTCTCTCTCTCTCTCTCTCTCTCTCTCTCTCTCTCTCTCTCTCTCTCTCTCTCTCTCTCTCTCTCTCTCTCTCTCTCTCTCTCTCTCTCTCTCTCTCTCTTTCCTCTCTCTCTCTCTCTCCTTCCTCTCTCTCTCCTTCTCTTTCCTCTCTCTCTCTCTCCTTCTCTGTCTGCGCGCTGCCGGGCTGAGACAGAGGAGGGGAGGGAGAGTGTTTCTCTCTCTCTCTCTCTCTCTCTCTCTCTCTCTCTCTCTCTCTCTCTCTCTCTCTCTCTCTCTCTCTCTCTCTCTCTCTCTCTCTCTCTCTCTCTCTCTCTCTCTCTCTCTCTCTCTCTCTCTCTCTCTCTCTCTCTCTCTCTCTCTCTCTCTACGCGCGCTGCGTGCTACAGACAGAGGAGAGAGGGGGGGGAAAACTCACTCACACACACACACATCACACATACACATACACACATCACATCACATACACACATCACACATACACGCACATACACATACACACATCACATCACATACACACATCACACATACACGCACATACACATAACACATACACACACACGTCACATACACACACATACATCACATACACACACTTCACACACACACACATATATATCACACACATCACATATATATTTCACACACACACATATACACATACACGCGCACATACACATAACACAACATTCACACATAACACATACACGCACATACACATAACACATTCACACTAACACATACACGCACATACACATAACACATTCACACATAACACATACACGCACATACACATAACACATTCACACATAACACATACACGCACATACACACACACTACTGCAGGGACTCAGACCAAGCCACGGAATAGGCATGGTCATGCTTTCGGCCGGACAATCATTCATGCAGCAGCATGGGGCATATCAAGATCATCGTACACAGCAGGACATGACGGCTCAATATCCCGAGCACGAGGAGGGTCTAATGAGAAAGAAGGAAAAACAGAAGAAAGTAAAGAGCAGGAGACAGTACCTGCAAAAAACATTAGGAGAAACTTGAGCTCAACACACATTTAAATACATACACAAGTCCTTCCTAATCCACTCTTTTGGTTTTAACTTTTAATCTACAACCACACTTTAATCTCCTTACTTTCACCACACTTTAAATTGACTTTATTTACACAACTCACTTACTCCATTCTTTTAACCTTTTTCATATACTCCATTCATTTAAAGTTTCTCTTTAACTTCCTTTAATTGTATCATTTATTCCAACCACTCTTTCGATCACTTTAGTTACACATTTTCTATAAACCATTCTTTTTCCTAGTACTCATATAGACCACTAATTATTTATCCATTTAATTTACCATTTTTAATTTAATTAGCCTATATTTCTTATTTTAAATAAATCATTTAATTCAATCTTAGTTTAAGGGTTTAATTAATTAGAACCTTAGTATTTAAAAGTATACACACTATTAAATTAACAAATTAAACCATAAATTAAATTTGTAGGTTAACCAATGTTAAATTATAGATTAATTTCATTAAATATTATTTGTTTCAACCCTTCAAACTAAGGCTAATCTTCATTCTTGCACACTAAACCCCTTAAAACCCTTTTGGAATCCTACCAATAGCTCATTAACATTTAAATAAACCCTATCATTAACCCTTTGGAACATAAATTCTAACATGAACCTATTAGAACCTTTTGAGACCCTTCAAATGAACCCTATTGTCATAAATCATATGAACTAGAGTTATATACCCATGTTTCTAGCATGTATAAATATAAATACTCATTAATTAAGTACTTAGGGTAAACCCTAATATGAACATATGTCCTGCTTCATCCTTCATACCTGATAACATTTTCAAAATAGTTAATCCAATTAGCACAACTGATCAACAGTGATATAAAAGAGGTTTAGAATTCACCAATAAATATTTTAATTTTTCGGGCCATCAATTGGAAGATGCAAATCTTCCCGACAACGTGTACGTGTACGTGTACGTTCTGTGTGTGTCTGTGTCTGTGTCTGTGTGTGTGCATGTGTCTATGTGTGTGCATGTGTCTCTGTGTGTATGTGCATGTGTCTGTGTATGTGTACGTGTACGTGTATGTGTATGTGTGCGTGTACGTGTACGTGTACGCATACGTGTACGTGTACGCGTACGCGTACGTGTACGTGTACGTGTACGTGTACGTGTACGTGTACGTGTAAGTGTATGTGTATATGTACGTGTAAGTGTACGCATATGTGTATGTGTATGTGTATGTGTATGTGTATGTGTATGTGTATGTGTATGTGTATGTGTATGTGTATGTGTATGTGTATGTGTATGTGTATGTGTATGTGTATGTGTATGTGTATGTGTATGTGTATGTGTATGTGTATGTGTATGTGTATGTGTATGTGTATGTGTATGTGTATGTGTATGTGTATGTGTATGTGTATGTGTATGTGTATGTGTATGTGTACGTGTATGTGTATGTGTACGTGTATGTGTAGGTATAGGTGTATGTGTATGTGTAGGTATAGGTGTATGTGTATGTGTATGTGCATGTGCATGTGCACGTGCATGTGCACGTGCACGTGCATGTGCACGTGCACGTGCATGTGTATGTGTATGTGTATGTGTATGTGTATGTGTATGTGTATGTGTATGTGTATGTGTATGTGTATGTGTATGTGTATGTGTATGTGTATGTGTATGTGTATGTGTATGTGTATGTGTATGTGTATGTGTATGTGTATGTGTCTATGTGTGTGTGTGTCTCTGTACATGTATGTGTATGTGTATGTGTATGTGTATGTGTATGTGTATGTGTATGTGTATGTGTATGTGTATGTGTATGTGTATGTGTATGTGTATGTGTATGTGTATGTGTATGTGTATGTGTGTGTATGTGTATGTGTGTGCGTGTGCGTGTGCGTGTGCGTGTGCATGTGCGTGTCTGGGTATGCGTATGCGTATGCGTATGCGTATGCGTATGCGTATGCGTATGCGTATGCGTATGCGTATGCGTATGCGTATGCGTATGCGTATGCGTATGCGTATGCGTATGCGTATGCGTATGCGTATGCGTATGCGTATGCGTATGCGTATGCGTATGCGTATGCGTATGCGTATGCGTATGCGTATGCGTATGCGTATGCGTATGCGTATGCGTATGCGTATGTGTATGCGTATGTGTATGCGTATGCGTATGCGTATGTCTATGTGTATGTGTATGTGTATGTCTATGTCTATGTGTATGTGTGTGTGTACATGTGTGTATATGTATGTGTGTCTATGTATATGTATGTGTGTCTATGTATATGTATGTGTGCATGTGTGCATGTGTATGTGTATGTGTATGTGTATGTGTATGTGTATGTGTATGTGTATGTGTATGTGTATGTGTATGTGTATGTGTATGTGTATGTGTATGTGTATGTGTATGTGTATGTGTATGTGTATGTGTATGTGTATGTGTATGTGTATGTGTATGTGTATGTGTATGTGTATGTGTATGTGTATGTGTATGTGTATGTGTATGTGTATGTGTGTATATGTGTGTGTATATGTGTGTATACGTGTGTATATGTGTGTATGTATGTATGTGTATGTGTATGTGTATGTGTATGTGTATGTGTGTGTATGTATGTATTTGTATGTGTATGTGTATGTATGTATGTGTGTATATATATAAATAGAGAGAAAAATAAACAATATGCCTTAGTAGTGCCAAAACAAACACATTATCCTATGCAAAACTATTTTGAAGATTGTGAATAAGTAAGCTTGCATTTAATCTTGTCAAGGGAATTCCTTCATAGATGTGATTTAGACATTCTTCTCGAAGATATTTCTCATTTTTATAAATATCAATGGTTTCGTTGTCATTGTGATAGCAATACTCAGTAAAATCTTGCATGCCATCATCATCATCATGGCACAAATCATGTATTTTGTCTTCTTTTGAGTATAGTTCTTTTAATCTTGCATATTCTACAAGATCACTTTTGTGTATCCTCTTCATGGATGCTTTTGATAAATGAGGTCTTACTGGCAACTCTAAATGGTATGGTAGAGGATCATCAATATAATACATTGGAATCTACATATGAATAAAAATCTTTAGTATTTCGTACATGAATTATCAAAACTTAGAACACAAATTTAAATATGTAGGTTAATGTTTCATTGTGTATTGTTCATAGAGTCAATACTAATAAATGATAGTTGTTCTTTGAAAAGAGTTTCTATAATCAAAGTTTTCATTGCAACATAGGATAGGTGGATAGAAAGTGTTCATTTGATGCAGGTTCTTTTTCTCACCTCAAGTTTTACCACTTTGGACTCACTTCATAGCTTTTAATGTGGAGATATAGTTCATGTGCTCATACAAGACATGATGAATGGGACTCCGGATCCAGAACTTTTGGTCTCTAATGCTCACTAAAAGATGTAGAACACTTAGAGCTAGCTAGCATGTATTATCACCAGCTTTTAACGTGGAGAAATGGTTCATGTCTTTATGCAGGACATGTGGAATGCTTAGAGCTAGCTTCCATCTATTAGCGCGAGCTTTTAATGTGAACAAATGGTTCATGTCTTCATGTAGGACATTTCTTCTTGTTTTCTAGTGCTGACTAAAAAGTGATTGTGGAGGTCTACACCATCCATAATTCACTAATAATTCATCACCAGCACATAATGAAGTAGTAGCATTGACAATATGTATCTTGCTACATCTCTACTCATGTATGGTGATTCGTGACTATTTTCATGCTCTTTAAATGTGCAATTAGTCATTGAACTATTATATCCTTGGCTACTATTTATTGAACCTGATATATTTCCATGAGTGTAAGGTCTTCCATCAATTTATAATCTTTCATTTTCTGCATGTGTAATCCCACTATTGGCAAGAGATGTTGCATGCATACATAATCTATAAGTTATGCTTTGAATGTAATGTGTAAGTCGATGTCAATCTCTCCATCTATATATATGACCACAAAATGATATAAGAGTGACTTCAAAGTTGGGAGGCACATACAAATCCTCTACAATAAAGGGACAACGACCAACAACAGTGATAGTGCAAGATGCAATCATATAGTGATTAACCATTTCGATCTGTAAACCAAGCAGTAAAATATTTTCTTTTTTTAATGGAGGTTCAGTCGAGGCCTACTCCTCCAGGCTTTAACTTTGAAATTGCAACTATACAAGGAAGGGCATAGTACACATGGGACCCCTCTTATCCCACAAGAGCAGGGCTTTACATAACTAGGTTAGAATGCGGTCACAACTACGTGTCTGTGTGTGTGCATGTCTGCGTCTGTGTTTGTGTGTGCATGTATGTGTATGTGTGTGTGCATGTGTATGTGTATGTGTATGTGTAGGTGTATGTGTACATGTAGGTGTACGTGTACATGTACGTGTATGTGTATGTGTACGTGTACATGTACGTGTACATGTACGTGTATGTGTACGTGTATGTGAATGTGTGTGTATGTGAATGTGTGTGTATGTGTATGTGTATGTGTATGTCTATGTGTATGTGTACGTGTAGGTGTATGTGTATGTGTATGTGTACATGTATGTGTATGTGCATGTGTACGTGTAAGTGTATGTGCATGTGTACGTGTAAGTCTACGTGTACGTGTACGTGTACGTGTACGTGTACGTGTACGTGTACGTGTACGTGTACGTGTACGTGTACGTGTACGTGTACGTGTACGTGTACGTGTACGTGTACGTGTACGTGTACGTGTACGTGTACGTGTACGTGTACGTGTACGTGTACGTGTACCTGTATGTGTATGTGTATGTGTACCTATATGTGTACGTGTACCTTTACCTGTATGTGTACGTGTATGTGTATGTGTATGTGTATGTGTAGGTGTAGGTGTACCTGTACGTGTACGTGTAGGTGTAGGTGTACCTGTACGTGTACGTGTACGTGTACGTGTACGTGTACGTGTACGTGTACGTGTACGTGTACGTGTACGTGTACGTGTACGTGTACGTGTACGTGTACGTGTACGTGTACGTGTACGTGTACGTGTACGTGTACGTGTACGTGTACGTGTACGTGTACGTGTACGTGTACGTGTACGTGTACGTGTACGTGTACGTGTACGTGTACGTGTACGTGTACGTGTACGTGTACGTGTACGTGTACGTGTACGTGTACGTGTACGTGTACGTGTACGTGTACGTGTACGTGTACGTGTACGTGTACGTGTACGTGTACGTGTACGTGTACGTGTACGTGTACGTGTACGTGTACGTGTATGTGTATGTGTATGTGTATGTGTATACGTATGTGTATGCGTATGTGTACGTGTATGTGTATGTGTATGTGTATGTGTATACGTATGTGTATGTGTATGTGTATGTGTATGTGTACGTGTATGTGTATGTGTACGTGTATGTGTATGTGTATGTGTATGTGTATGTGTATGTGTATGTGTATGTGTATGTGTATGTGTATGTGTACGTGTATGTGTATGTGTATGTGTATGTGTATGTGTATGTGTACGTGTACATGTATGTGTAGGTGTATGTGTATGTGTATGTGTATGTGTACGTGTACATGTATGTGTAGGTATAGGTGTATGTGTATGTGCATGTGTATGTGTATTTGCACATGCACATGCACCTGCATGTGCATGTGTATGTGTATGTGTATGTGTATGTGTATGTGTATGTGTATGTGTATGTGTATGTGTATGTGTATGTGTATGTGTATGTGTATGTGTATGTGTATGTGTATGTGTATGTGTATGTGTATGTGTATGTGTATGTGTATGTGTATGTGTATGTGTATGTGTATGTGTATGTGTATGTGTATGTGTATGTGTATGTGTATGTGTATGTGTATGTGTATGTGTATGTGTATGTGTATGTGTATGTGTATGTGTATGTGTATGTGTATGTGTATGTGTATGTGTATGTGTATGTGTATGTGTATGTGTATGTGTATGTGTATGTGTATGTGTATGTGTATGTGTATGTGTATGTGTATGTGTATGTGTGTGTGTGTGTGTCTCTGTACATGTATGTGTATGTGTATGTGTATGTGTATGTGTATGTGTATGTGTATGTGTATGTGTATGTGTATGTGTATGTGTATGTGTATGCGTATGTGTGTGCGTATGTATGCGTATGCGTATGCGTATGCGTATGCGTATGCGTATGCGTATGCGTATGCGTATGCGTATGCGTATGCGTATGCGTATGCGTATGCGTATGCGTATGCGTATGCGTATGCGTATGCGTATGCGTATGCGTATGCGTATGCGTATGCGTATGCGTATGCGTATGCGTATGCGTATGCGTATGCGTATGCGTATGCGTATGCGTATGCGTATGCGTATTGTGAGAGAGAAGATTGTGAGCAAGGAAATTCAGTTAACTTATGTGTCCACTCATCAACAATGTGCAGATATTCTAACCAAAGCATTGGATGGTACAAAGCTTTGCAAATTCAAGGCTATGATTGGGTTGCAGGTAATTCTTGAAGATTGAAGACCTCAAGCATACTTGGCTTGAGGGGGAGCTGTAGGAGCAAGTTTATGACAAGCCTAAGTATTGGTGTGAGTCTCACAAGGTCTTAGGAGAAGCTTTAAAGTGATATGAGTTCACTTATGAACCATCTCTTGTAATTTTTGAAGTCTTTACCTGATGTAAAAGTAAAGGAATCTAAATTGATTGAGTCCCTTGATGAAAAAAGGAAAGAGAAGCCATGAATTCATGATTGAAGTGGTTGGAGAATCAATCAATCACTAAAAGATAGGAGATTTGTTTTAGGTGAGTAAGATTCAAATTCAAATCTTGGCTCCAAAGATCACTTTATATACATGGCCTTTTAGTCATAGTTTTAGACCTCCATGAGCAGAGCTTTATGCCATATCAAAGTGTGGGTTCAAGAACACATAAGTAAGTCCATTGTACTTTAAAATCAATATACATTCATTTTCATGATCATTTGAGTTCATATCTTCATGCTTTTGCGAGTATATTGTTCACTATGGTACCTCTGAGTTTTTCAGTGAGTTTGCAAAGTTAATTTCTCTGAGCATGATCCATCATTTTCAGTTATTCAAGTTGTTAAAGTTTTCTTCTTAATTCTATACTACATACTCATATAATTTC
>CM035430.1:63472008-63649508 GCA_020310875.1 Ceratopteris richardii | reverse complement strand
ATGCACATACTTGATCTCAACACCGAGATAACTCTTCACCCATGAAGCAAAGCTCAACAGAAATGATGAAAAATCAAGAGGTAACCAATCTTCTACCCTCTACACAAATAAGAATAAATCTAAGGATAAAGGTAAAAGTAAGAAACAAGATGAAGAGGCTAGTACCTCTCAAGCCAATTATGCAGGTAGAGGAAGAGGTACTAGAGGTAGGGGCAGAGGAGGTAAGCAAGGTAGGGGGATACCCTACAACAACTCACCATGCAACATATGTGGTCCCAACAGTCACACTACTAAAGAATGTTACAAAAATTACAAGGAACCAAAGGGGAAGAGGCTTACATAGAAAAGGCTATGGTCAAACAAGAGGCAGGTAAAACAATGGTGGAGGCAACTACAACCACAACTACAATGAAGGCTACAACAACAACTATCAAGGAGGCTATAGAGGAAGAAGGACTTCAATAACTACATTGAAGATCAAGAGGATTCTCTGTTCATTATGAACATGACATCCAAGCAAGGTAAAGATGATGAGCATCTCTTTTACATTGACTCAGGTTGTTCAAATCATGTGGCAAGGAATGTAGCACTCCTATCTAACCTAGAAGAACCAAAGGGAAAGCATGAGGTACAAATAGGTGATGACACCAAGCATTCAGTCAAGTGAATTGGAAATGTTAAGACATGAGATGGTAATATGAACTTTTTGAGCAAAGTTGTGTATGTGCCTACCATAACCAAAAATTTAATTAGTGTTGGGTAGATAGTAGAGAAAGGTCTACAAGTCAAGTGCACAAAGCATGGAGCATATGTGGAAGACCCCCAACAAGGATTCAAAAGGATAGCCAAATGTCAGAAATCAGGTAGACTATTTACTTTTGAAATTGAAGACACAAGGAACATAACACTATTCAATTATAGAAACCAAACCCTAATTGAGTTGGAAATATGGCACAAGAGGCTAGGGCACATTGGAGAGAGAACTCTGAAGCAAATTTGCAGGGACCAAAGTGTGCTTAAGATTCCTAATGTGACCAAGCAGCATATGATCTACAAATGTGGAGCTTGCCAATTTGGCAAAGCTCATAGGCAACCATTTAATAGGAAGGGATACATCCATGAAGATTATTTAGAGCTTCTACACACTGATGTGTGGGCTCCTAGCAAAGATCCATCCATCTCAGGATCAAGGTACTATATCTCTTTTATTGATGATTATAGTAGGTGGACAATTCTCTATTTTATGAAGCATAAGGATGAGGTGTTTACATGTTTTAAGGAATACTTGGCATTAGTGGAAAACCAAACAGAGAGAAGCTTGAAGAGAATCATGTCTGATGGGGGTGGTGAGTACTTCTCACATGAGTTTGATCTATTCCTACAGGACAGAGGTATAAAGAGGGAAGTAACAACCAGATATACTCCTAAATTGAATGGAGTGGCAGAGAGAAGGAGCAGGTTAATTGTTGAGGCAACTAGGTATATGTTAAATGAGAAAAAATTACCTAATTATTTGTGGGTAGAGGTTGTTTCTACAACTACTTATTTGGTTAACATGCTTCCATCCAAGTAATTGGATGGCATGACACCATATGAAGCTTGGAATGGTAGGAGACCTTCATTGGATCATTGCAAGATATTTGGGTGCATTGCCTATGCACACATCCCATCACAAATAAGAGGGAAACTTGACCCTAAGGTTGAGAAGTGCATCTTCATTATAGCTCACTCTCTCCACACTCATTGAGTGACTTATTGCCAATGACATTGTAATTTTACATATTTAATCCATACATGTTCATTACTTCCTACTCTCATATCTCTATCACACTTCATCAGAACAATGAATTTGTATGAGTTAGTTCTCATTGTATAGTGCATCATTTTGTGTGATTTGTCAGCATACTCTCTACTTTAATCCTACAAATTTTCATCTATAATGGTTCACTCGATCCTCAGATATTGATCAATCATTACTCATTGGTTTGTGACTATCAAGGCCCGTAAAAGCCAAGATGCAAGCTTGATTTGCTAAACATATTTCTCTACATACAGCTCATCATTTTAGATGATTTCACTCATGATTGGTAGCTTGTTAAGTTAATTTAAGTTCCCCAAAATAAATTTTATTAATTGCTATCTTACTCAGAGAATTGTGTAAAACTCTACGTAGATGTCTCAACCAAAATAGCAAGCTCTAGATCTTGGATCATATGACTACCTATCTGTTTTGATCCTATCATTTGTGCATCATCTTCCAAGAAACATATGTGATCATTTATGCCTATTATCTAGATAAAGAGGCCCACAACACTCTCCATCCATCACTTATAGCAGGTGTGAAGCAGGTTTAGCTACACCAACTCATCTCTTGTGATTATCCACCATCTCCTCCAATAGTGGTATCAAAGCAAGTTCAATCAAGATGAGAGATGGATTTCCATCCTTCATTGACAAATTGGATAGGAAAAACTACTTAGCATGGTCCCTAAGGATGCAAGCATATCTTCAAGGGAGAAGCTTATATGGATACATCTCAGGAGATAAAGACATGCCAATCTTCAGGAGCAAGAATCAACCAACAAGGGAAGAGCAAGAGAGGCTAGCCACATGGTGTGAAAAGGATGCCCTTGCAAGGTCATATCTCCTAAACTCAATCTCTGATTTCTTGTTACCACATGTTAGAAATTGTAAAACCTCCCAAGAGACTTGGGAAGTTCTTTCATCATACTTCTCCGCCAACACAAGAGCTAGGAAGTATCAGTTGTGGATGGAATTCACAACCCTCAAGAAACAACCAAAGCAAGGATTTTTTTATTATGTAACCAAAATGAAAGATGTTGCAGACCAACTTGCAAACATTGGAGAAGAGATAAAGGAAGAGCACATAGTGAGTCAAATCATCAATGGAATTAAGTCCGATGATAAGTGGGAATCCTTCACCACAACAATGGATCTCTACATGGGTATGCAAGTACCTGATCTCAACACCTTGATGGGAGAACTCTTCACCCATGAGACAAAGCTCAACTGAAATGGTGATAACTCAAGAGGTAACCAATCGTCTACCCTCTATATAGATAAGAATAAAGATAAGGATAAAGTTAAAGGTAAAAAATAGGGTGACGAGGTTGGTACCTCTCAAGCTAATTATGCAAGAAGAGGAAGAGGTGTTAGAGGTAGGGGCAGAGGAGGTAAGCAAGGTAGGGGGAGACCCTACAACAATTCACCATGTAATATATGTGGTCTCAACAACCACACTACAAAAATACAAGGAACCAAAGAGGAAGAGGCTTTCATAGAGGAAGCTATGGACAAGCTAGAGGCATGTACAACAATGGTGGAGGCAACTACAACCACAATTTCAATCAAGGCTACAACAATAACAACTATCAAGGAGGCTTTAGAGAAAGAAGGGACTTCAACAACTATATTGAAGATCAAGAAGACTCTCTATTCATCATGAACATGACATCCAAGCAAGGTAAAGATGATGAGCATCTTTTCTACATTGACTTAGGTTGTTCCAATCATGTGGCAGGAAATGTAGCACTATTATCTGACCTTGAAGAACCCAAGGGGAAGCATGGAGTACAAATAGGTGATGGCACTAAACATTCATTCAAGCAAATTGGAAATTTCAAGACATCTCATGGTAGTATGAACATTTTGAGCAAAGTTCTATATGAGCCTACTATAACCAAAAACCCAATTAGTGTTGGGCAGATTGTAGAAAAAGGTCTATAAGTCGGGTTCACTAAGCATGGAGCATATGTGGAAGACCCCCAACAAGGATTCAAAAGGATTCCCAAAGGTGAGAAGTCAAGTAGATGGTTTACTTTTAAAATTGAAGACACAAGGATTATAGCACTATTCAGTTATAGAGACCAAACTCTATCTGAGTTGGAAATATGGCACAAAAGGCTAGGGCACATAGGAGAAAGGAATCTGAAGCAAATTTGCAGGGATCAAAGTGTGATTGACATTCCCAATGTGACCAAGCAGCACATGATTTACAAATGTGGAGCTTGCCAATTTGCAAAAGCTCATAGGCAACCATTTAACAGGAAAGGATACATCCATGAAGATTATTTGGAGCTTGTACACACAAATGTGTGGGGTCCTAGCAAAGATCCATCCATCTCAGGTTCAAGTTAGTATGTCTCTTTTATTGATGATTACAATAGGTGGACAATTCTCTATTTCATGAAGCATGAGGATGAGGTATTCACATGTTTTAAGAAGGATTTTGCAATAGTTGAAAACCAAACAGAAAGGAGCTTGAAGAGAATCAGGTCTGATGGAGGTGGTGAGTACTTTTCACATGAGTTTGATCTATTTCTACAAGACAGAGGCATAAAGAGGGAACTAATAACTAGGTATACTCCAGAATTGAATGGAGTGGCAGAGAGAGGTAGCTAGGTCTATGTTAAATGAGAAAAAAATACCTAATTATTTATGGGCAGAGGATGTATCCACAGCTACCTATTTATTCAACAGGCTTCCATCCAAGTCATTGGATGGTTTGACACCATATGAAGCATGGAATGGTAGGATACCCTCATTGGATCAGTGCAAAATATTTGGGTGCATTGCCTATGCACACATCCCATAACAAATCAGAGGGAAGCTTGACCCTAAGGCTAGGAAATGCATATTCATTGGGTATGATGAGAATCAAAAGGGATATAGACTTTATAATCCCACTAACAAGGCATTCATAGTTAGTAGGGATGTAGTATTTGATGATAATAATTTTTGGTTTGAAGATGATTTCAAGAAAGTCAAATTACCATATGATTTGGAAAATGATATTCCAACCCTAACTCAAGAAGACCAACACCAAGCAGAGGACATCAACTCAGAAGATGAGGAGCAGATTGATTTCAAAGCTTGGAAGTCAAGAGGCAAGTTCAAATGCAAGAAATTACCCGAGTCTTCCAATCAAGCTTCAAGGAGATCACAAAGAGAAAGTAAGAAGCCCATAAGGTATGGATATGATACATCCTTAGTCACAAAGGACTCTGTATACATCACTAAAGATCCAGTAGTAGAGGAGCCATCTTCATTTGAAGAGGCTAAGAAGAAGAAAGAGTGGAGAGAATCCATGCAAGAAGAAGTGAAAGCATTGCAAGAAAACCACACTTGGGGTCTAGTTTCGAAGAAGCCAGATATGAAGGTAATTGGTTCAAGGTGGATATATAAAGTAAAAAAGAACTCTGATGATACTATAAACAAGTACAAGGCAAGATTAGTGGCAAAGGGATTAGCCCAAACACATAGAGTAGACTATGAAGAAACATATTCTCCTGTGGCAAAAATGCCAACAATCAGGGTATTGGTAAGTCTTGCAAAATCCAAAAATTGGAAAGTATATCAGTTATATGTCAAGAATGCATTTTTAAATGGTTGGATATCAGAGGAAGTGTATATGGCACAACCACTAGGTTTTGAAGATGAAGAAAAAGCAGATTATTTATGCAAGCTTAGAAAAGCACTCTATGGTCTCAAGCAAGCTCCTAGAGCTTGGAACCATAGGCTTGTTAGCTATTTGCAAGATCAAGGCTTTGTGGCAAGCAAGGCAGATTCTTCTTTAACATCACACAAAGGAAGTCATAAATGATATGTTGGTAAAGTTTAAGATGGAGAACACTAAAGTTGCAGGTATTCCTATGGAGATCAATCATAAGCGAAGTTCACATGAAGATGAACTACTTGAAGATGTTACAAGCTATCAACAACTTGTGGGTAGTCTTAATTATGCTACTTTGACAAGAGTAGATATTGCATATGCAGTGAGTACATTAAGTCAGTTCATGCATGTACCAAGGAAGCCACACATGGAAGTTGCAAAGAGGGTGCTTAAATATCTTAAGGGAGCAATGAATGAGGGATTATTATATCCCTTCACTTCTGACATAGATATAAAGTTATATTATGATGTAGATTGGGCTTGCTCCAAGGATGATAGCAGGAGCACTTCAGGGTACCTATCTTTTGCAAGTCCAAAACTCATATCATGGTCATCCAAGAAGCAACCAATTATGGCCTTATGTTCCACAAAAGCACTAGTTCACTTCACTTGGCTGCTAATCCTGTTTACCATGCCAAGACTAGGCACATTGAGGTGCACTCTCATTATGTTAGGGAGAAATTTATTAGCAAGGATATTCAGTTAGCCTATGCATCAACTCATTTGCAATGTGCAGATTTACTCACCAAAGCATTGGATGGAACAAAGATTAACATGTCCAAATTGATGATTGGGCTACAAGAGATCAAGGAACAATGAAGATCAAGCATGTTAGGCTTGAGGGGGGGCTGTTGGTGCAATTAAGCCGAAGCCTACACACTTGATCACTTCACATAAGCTTGATGTATTAGCATATCAATTGGAAGGATTCATATGTACAACCTCTTGTAACTTTGAGTTATAATTTCTCATTGTAAAAGGTCAATAAACCCTCGAGGAGTTAGGAAGCATATAATCTCGTGATTTTGGTAGTTGAGTCAAGAGAGAATCAATCCTATACTTTAGGATGCACTTCATTGCTCGAGATTTGAATTTGAATTCAAATCCTTGGCTCCAACAAAAAGCTATAAAAGATGATATGAAATGCCCACGTGCATCTCGAGATTTAGAGATCATATCTGTGTACTCTCATTGAGAAGAGGAGCCCAACTCATAGCTCACTCTCTCCATGCTCATTGAGCAATGACTTAATGCCAATGACATTGTAATTTTACATGATTTAATCCATACGTGTTCATTATTTCCTACTCTCATATCTCTGTCACACTTCATCAAAACAATGAATTTGTCAGAGCTAGTTGTCATTGTATAGTGCATCATTTTGTATGATTTAAAGCATGACATCTTCAGCATACTATCTAATTTAATCTTATAAATTTTCATCTATAATGGTTCACAAGATTGTCAGATATTGATCAATCATTACTCACTGGTCTATGACAATCAAGGCCTGTAAAAGTCAGGATGCAAGCTTGATTTGCTAAACATATTTCTCTGCATAAAGTTCATCATTTTAGATGATTTCACTCATGATTGGTATCTTGTTAAGATAACTGGAGTTCCCCAAAAGGAATTTTATTAATTTTTGTTGTACTCAAAGAATTGTGTAAAACTCTGAGTAGATGTCTCAACCAAATTAGTAAGTTATAGACCTTGGATCACATGCCTACCTATCTGTTTTGATCCTATTATTTGTGCATCATCTTCCAAGCAACATATGTGATGACTTATGCTTATTAGCTAGCTAAAGAGGCCCACAACACTCCCCATCCATCACTTATAGCAGGTGTGAAGCAGGTTTAGCTACACCAACTCATCTCTTGTGATTATCCACCATCTCCTCCAACACACTTTGGCAAAACTTTTTCTATTTGCTTGCAAGTGAAGAAGAGAGCCATGTACAACTTGCACCTGTATGACACAAAGAGAATTTTCGTCTACTAGTGGCCATCATGCCACACGCCGATCTGTACACATAGTAAATTGCCTGCGCTTGACACACACACACACACAGAGGAAGCCTTCTGCTGTTGGAGCTCCATTGAGTTTGGCAACTCTCTAGGACCTCCTCGAGGCTGCAGAGTGTGTGTGAAAACCCAAGAAAGAATATCTCTCGTCTGCTTAATCAGATAGGTGTGCACTATTTCTGGTGCTATTTTTCCAACCATTCATTCTCCATGTCTAGCTAGCTCGCTTGCACAACACACCAAGGTCGCACCACTCTCGTCAGAGAAAGAGAGAGATTCATCGTTCATTGCATGCACCAATTTTGGAAACTACGCCTTTGCATTGTTCACTTGACTCAGGATTTAAGAGCATAGCGGGGCATACTTCTCTCTCGATAGGCGCACTATTGCCAAGTGTGGAGTCGGGTTGACCACGCATCGGGACTAGGAAAGAGGCTCGCAAAAATTCCATCCTCTCATCAGCTACAGGTGGGTCCATTTCATAATTCATATACCATCATGCATGATATGACTATATAACACACCGAATGAGGACGATACTCTAAAGTCTACACCCGAGCAGTAGTCTGCACCCGATCTAGCTCACTTCTATTTTAAGGCAGAAATTAATCACAATCAGGAGCAGCAAAAACTTGCAAACTTGATCCAGGCTGTGTTACAAAGTTATCTTAGAAGTGATGTCAAATACTGAGTACAATTCAAATGTTCCACTTGACCTTAATTCTTATACGTATGTATCTCACCTTTGAATTCTACATTGGGAAAGACATTCATATTGTGACTCTCTTGACATTTGGAATTCTCTTTAATTGAGGTGATTCACTACCATATTTCCTATATCTCCAAAAGGTATCCATGCATGAATTTGGCATCCCCAAAAGTTGTTCTTGCATTTCCAAGAGGCTTGGACTATCTCTTGTATTCATTTTGCACTACTTTCTAGCTATTTTGTATATGTCCAAGGGTATTTTGATCTTGAAATTAAAGACCACTTTGTAACATTCAAGAGGCACCCCAAGTACTCAAGTACCCCCTTGTCTTTTTCAAGAGACTCATTTTTTAAGGGTTTGCCCACAACTTTTCTCCCCCTTTGGCACTAAGTGCCCCGCCCTATCCTTGTACACCAACAATATACGAAAAGAGCATATTGTGTCTGTGCACACTTGTGGGTTGGAGGCTAATCTAAGCCCACCCACAAGCTCTCTCCAAATCTCTAAGCCTACTCTAAGGCTCGATCTCCACACGTCAACTCATCTCATTTCTCCAAAGTGTCCAATATGTAGGGCTATTCCAAGTCCCCCCCCTCCCCAAGGATTTCCAGTGTGTTGCCAAGCCTTTCAATTTTGTGATTATTTTTCAAGTAATTTCTGAGCACAAAAGTGTCTTTATTTTTTTAAATACTTGACACTTACTCTTGCAAAGCGCAAACCCACTTCTTTACGATTTCAAGTTCACTCAAACTTTGTAATGTCAAAGAGTAAAGATAGCACCTCATCTATGGCCAATTTTTTACCTTCCTTCATACCCATATTGATGCTCAAGGATGAAAGACTAAATGGGCAAAACTATAATCTTTGGAAAGATGTAATGAGAGCATATCTGTACACCAATCTCCTTCATGTTGTAGTAGATGGGTCTAAACCTGAGCCCAATAAAGCAAACAACCTAGAATCTTGGCATATCTGGAATGTTAAAGATAAAAGGGCATTAAGCCAACTTCTACTTGCCTATGATGAACTAACCAAAGGGCACATCACGACATGTAAAACATAGTGGGACACTTTACCGGCCTTATACAAAGATAAAACACCCTCAAAGATCTATGCGTTAGAAGCGAAATTCCATAATCTAACTATTCGGCTGCAAGATACAATCACCAAAGTCTACCAATGCAAATTAGCACTTTGTGGGCGGCAAATTTCCAATGAGGATATGGCCATCACACTACTTAACATATACATATACATACATACATATATATATATACATATATATATATATATATATATATATATATATATATATATATATATATATATATATATATATATATATATATATATATATATATATATATATATATATATATATATATATATATATATATATATATATGTGTGTGTGTGTGTGTGTGTGTGTGTGTGTGTGTGTGTGTATGTATATGTGTGTGTGTGTATATATATATATATATATATATATATATATATATATATATATATATATATACACACACACACCAATGCAAATTAGCACTTTGTGGGCGGCAAATTTCCAGTGAGGATATGGCCATCACACTACTTAACATATACATATACATACATATATATATATACATATACATATATATATATATATATATATATATATATATATATATATATATATATATATATATATATATATATATATATCTATATATCTATATATATATATATGTGTGTGTGTGTGTATGTATGTATATGTGTGTGTGTGTGTGTGTATATATATATATATATATATATATATATATATATATATATATATGTATATATATATATATATATATATATATATGATCATCTTCAATATACTGAAGGTTTATTTACCTTCAAAAGAGTCTCATGATATGATGAGGAGACTATCAAGTATCATGAGGTATACCTAAAGAGTGATTAGTTTCATTGTTGCACATCACTTAAGTAGTGAAACATTTCTGTTAAACTACGAAAGAAACCAATTAGAATGGATCATAGAGATGGGTTTCATGAGAGAGCATTGAGGGGTGATAATGTGATTTGAGTGACGATTAGGAAGGCCATAGTTATGGCACTAGCTCTATGATTTAGAGCATAGATCCCTCAATGAGGAATATTTGGGGTACCCAATATATATATACCAGGATCTATAGAAAGGTACTTAAACATAGTCTTGATACCTAGTAACTAGTTAGTTTGGATTAGAAAGGGATATCCACTATCATATGTTGATTACAACCAAACTACATGAGTTTTAAGACATGGGATTCATTAGAGTCTACATGCATATTCCATCACACACACACATATATATGTGTGTGTGTGTGTGGAATATACATTAGGTTTAGTGTAGGTATGACATCATGGATTGGAAGAAGGTTCCACTAGTATGGGATGATGGAAATGACTTCCCTTTGAGAAATCTTCTTCTATGGCCAAGGAGAAAAGGACTCATCATTCATGAGAGCATATGTCACTAGATCAGAGGAGAGCTCTTAGACATCTCCTTAGGATTGGGGGTTATCCTTTGTAGTTTACGAAATATTTATTATTCCAATGGAATATATGATGGGTGATTTTATCTCCATTACTATCACATACTCACTTTATTGTTTTTAAGAAATATGATTCCAATAGTGTGGATGGATCATACAGATCCGTACATAGAGGATTGTTGGTAGAGATAGTTTTCTTAGTATGGATACACATATGCTTATTATGGTATCATGTCATATCATTGTTGAACATTTTAGAAGAGGCCTTTGGCCCTAGGAAGGAATTTATTTCCTCCACTCTTAACCTAATAATCCTTCATTCTTTATGGCAATATTTCTTCTCCACCTAGAAATGCATATAACAAAGGATTATGTATTATTTTATGGAAGGTAGGGGCAAATGAATTCATAAATCTCTCTTTTAGGAAAAGAGAAAGTGGGATCTAGCTCAGAGATCAAGGAGAGATCTCACTTTACCTCATAGATCCCACTTTAGCTCCTATTCTTTGAAAGAGAAAAAGGAAAGGAAAATAGGATTTATTCATAGGATAAGAATAGAGTATGTTTTCCATTGGAGAGAAGATGCGTTTAGAAAACATCTCTTAATCTATATTTTAAAATGAACTCATTTACTCTACTTTTAGTGTAATTTTTCTCATATGGGAGTTTGATTTTCCACTATTTCAAAGGGACAAAACATGGGGAACCTATGTACATGTTCTCCATTATGGATGAATAGAGCAGTTAGATTCAAAAAAATCTCTTTCAAAAGGAAAAATAAAGTGGAATAGATTCCACTACTAGACCCCTTCTCCTTAGATGAGATTAGAGAGAGAGAGGAAATTTACTCTCTCAATTTTAGATTGTCTAGATAGGAATGGAACTCTTCTACCAAAGGCAATAGGGAAATGATTTATTAATGATGATTAGGTTGAGTCTTACCTAAGGACTCTAGGAGAGTGGTTATATGTCCTAGTAATGGTCTTCAACTAGACAAGGAGGTCTATCTATTGGCATTAGGGAGCCTAGGGATGCAGTGATGATGTTTCTCTTTAGGGTTTTTAGGAGAGAGGGATAGATCTGACCTATTGGGTTACCACACTCTTAGTTGCTGCTTCATCATGAGTATGATGATGGGGCATCAATTAGGAGGATGGATACGTATGGATTATCTAAATCTAAGGAAGGAATGCCTTTGCATTCATATGGAAAACTTAAAGGAAGAGAAAATAGTTACCAATTGAGTTTGCAATAGTGCCATAAATGCTCTTCCAATATAACTGATGGAGAGTGTTAATCTCCAAAAGAACAAGTTGACCTTGAATTTAGATCACCTCTATATCAAGATCAACTTTAGACTCCATCTAATTTAGAGAATCTTCACCAAATTATCAGAAAAATTGAAAGTTCTGAAAAATCAACTTCTCAGAAAAGTCTGCTGCAGATTAGTCACTCATTGACTAATCAATCCTGTAAAGTTTTTGATTAAACTTTGCACAACACTTCGCCTTAAGGTTGCGCAGCTTTGCCAAGTTAAATCTCTCAAAAAGATTAAGTACACACTGAGAAATGTGTGAAACACTTTACCTATGTCTGAAAGTGCTTCTCTGCAATGGCGACTTTGACACCTGCAACTTCTTAGCACTGGTTCTCCCAACTCTGAACCCGTTTGATCAAGATCTTCTAGCCATAGATGGCTTACCTTCCAACTTAGATTTTGAGCCCTCACTTGTGTAAAACTTTACACTGTAGACTGAGCAATGATCATTTCATTGAAGATGAAATGTGCGCCAGATTTCTCGACTGTTAGAACATTCTTACATATGAATGTTCCTAATCAAAATTCTCACATCCTGATTACAATTAACCTCTCAAATTCTAGCCATAGATAGATTAGCTATGGACTTAGATACGTGCAAAAGGATTTCTCTAAAGATTAAGCACAGAAGGAGCAGACACCAAAATATCGGGCGCAAAAATTCTCGATTTCTCAGAAAATTTACATCTAAGTGAGGATGGACAATTCACTCACTCTTCATGTGTCTAATGACACTAATTTCTCTCTCCCTATTCTCAAATCTCTTCTGCTCTACTTGCCCGACATTTTCAAACATATTTATAGATGAATATATACAAGTGTATGACTTAAACAAGAGTATAAGTCAGCTAATGTACATATGTGTACATATCTTTGAGTTTTCTGAAAATGTCCTTCCTTCAACCATCTGACTTTGTTTCCTTCTTGACTCCTTGACTTCATTTCTCCATAATCCCTCAATTGATGATTGTCATGCACCAACAGCTCCTCCTCAATCATTAATTGAGGTTCTTTTCTATCTTCTTTACTCCAGCCATATCCTTGAATCTTTGTAGAGTTTTGGTCCATCTAGACTTTTAGTCATCATATCTGCAACTTGATCTTTTGTGGGAGTGTGTATGACTTCAATCTCCTTCTCAATGACCTTCTCTCTCAGAAAATGATACTGTATTTCAATATGCTTAGTTCTAGCATGAAATACAGGATTAGCTGCCAAGTATAATGAACTCATATTGTCTCCACAAATAATAGGAGTACTCTGAATCACATCAAAAACTTTCAAAAGTGTCTTTAACCATATTACCTCTTTTGCAGCTTCCACCATACCTTTATATTCTGCTTCTGTAGATGACAAAGCAACTGTATGTTGCTTCTTGGAACACCATGAAATCAATTTGTCTCCTACATAGCACAAGTATCCATGTGTTGATCTTCTATCATCCACATTACCTGCCCAATCTGCATCACTATATATCTTGATTTTTGTATCTGAAGTAAATCCATAGTACAACCCTTCTCTGAGTGTACCCTTGATGTACCTAAGTACTCTTTGTCCTGCAATCCAATGGTTCTTCCTAGGACAATGCATGAATTGTGAAAGCACACCAACTGCATATGACAAGTCAGGTCTTGTCAATGTAGCATAAATCAGGCTACCAACCAAACTTTGATAGAGTTTCATATCTCTGAACTCTTCTCCTCCAAACCTAGACAATTTATGGTTCAGTTCCAAAGGTGTAGGTGCAACCCTGCAATCTTCCATTTTAAATTTGGTTAGCAAATTTTTAAGATACCTTTCTTGGGTCACATATACTCCATGTTGAGTATAAGAGATCTCCATTCCCAAGAAGAATGATAGGTTCCCCAAATCACTGATTTTGAACTCTTTCTCCATCTGCTTTTTAATCATTTGTATCCCCTTATCATCTGTTCCTGTAAGTATTATGTCATCAACATAAATACACACATAGATAAATCCATTTTCACTTGCTTTGACTAGCAAGCTACTATCTGCCTTTGATGCTTGAAATCCAAGATCATTCAAGAATTTCACAAGCCTATAATTCCAAGCCCTTGGGGCTTGCTTCAACCCATACAAAGCTCTCTTGAGCTTACATACATAATTTGGACTCACTTGATCTTTGAACCCATCTGGTTGCTCCATGTAGACTTCATCTGAAATGTAACCATTCAAGAAAGCATTTTTAACATCTAATTGAGACAACTTCCAACCTTTACAAGCAGCAATTGCAATGAGTGTCCTGATGGTTGTCATCTTTGCCACAGGACTATAAGTCTCATCATAGTCCACTCCATATGTCTGTGCATACCCTTTCACAACAAGTCTAGCTTTGTACCTAGACACACTTCCATCTGCAAATCTCTTTGTTTTGTAAACCCACTTACATCCAATAATCTTTTGACTATTAGGTTTAGGAACCAAATCCCATGTTTGATTCTCTATCAATGCATCATACTCCTCTTGCATAGCATCTTCCCAATTCTTCTTCCCTTTGGCTTCTTCATATGTAGAAGGGTCTTCATCTGCTTTTACCAAATAAGCATAATCTTTAGTAGTCAAGAATGAAGTGTCATAGCTATACCTTGTAGGTTGCCATTTGTGCCTAGATGATCTCCTAACTTCTGCACTTCTTGAGGTCTCTGGTTCATCACATTCTGGATCAAACCTTGGCCTCTCTTCAACTTCAACCTGCACTTCATTACTCTCACTTTCATCAAGTAATTGAATCTTTGCTTTACCTTTCCTTTGTTCCACTACTTCTTCATCATCTGCATGTACATTATATTTACTTGCATACCAAGTACCTTGCTCATCAAATGTAACATCCTTGGATACAATAAATTGCTTTGTAGATGGACTCCACAACCTGTATCCCATTTGCTTATCATCATAACCAATGAATACATACTTCTCTGCCTTAGGCTCCAACTTATGCCTCAATTGAGATGGCACATATGCATATGCCAAGCATCCAAATATTCTGCAATGATCCAAGGTAGGTTTCTTACCCCACCAAGCTTCATATGGTGTCATACCCTGCAAAGCTTTACAAGGCAATCTATTAACCAAATATGTAGCTGTATTAACAGCCTCAGCCCACAAATAATTTGGGCAATTCTTCTCTTTCATCATGGACCTTGCAAACTCAACAAGAGTCCTATTTCTTCTTTCTGCTACCCCATTTTGTTGAGGAGAGTACCTACAAGTAACTTCTCTCTTTATACCTGCATTCCACAAATAATCATTGAACTCATTTGAAAAATACTCTCCCCCTCCATCTGACCTTAGTCTCTTCAATTTTTGACCTGTAATCCTTTCTGCATATGCATGATAGTGTTTAAATGTATTAAACACTTCTGACTTTTCCTTAATCACATAAATTGTGATCCATCTGGTAGCATCATCAACATATATGACATAATATCTTGAACCATTTATACTAAAGTCCTTTGAAGGACCCCACACATCTGTATGCACCAACTCAAGTCTTTCTGAATACATAAATCCATGCTTGGAATAGGATTGCTTATGAGCCTTACCTAATTGACATGCCTCACATCTGTATGTCATGTGTTGACCTGCAATGTTAGGCATTCCAAGCACTGAATCATTGTTAATCATTTCTTTGATACCTCTTTCATTAAAGTGTCCAAGTCTTTTGTGCCAAAGATCCAATTCTGACACCTTCTGCTCTCCATATGTGAACATAGCATGTCCAACATTTCCTTGTACCTTCAATGTGAAAAGCCTTCCTTCTTTCTTTCCTGCAATAACTTGTTTATACCCTTGACTAGGGTCTTCCACATAAACTCCATCATTTGTGAACCTTACCTCATAACCTTTTTCCACAATTTGACCTACACTGATCAAATTCTTTGGAATTGTGGGAACATAAAGTACCTTACTCAGAAGAGTGCTCCCATCCTTAGCTTTGACTGAACCAATTGACTTTACCTTATGCTTTGTATTATCACCTGTCTGCACTGTATGATTAATTGCATTATGATCTAGGTCAGTCATCAAAGCAATATTTCCACTCAAATGATTACTACATCCTGAATCAATATAAAACACTCTCATGTCCTCATGTGAGGTTTCACATGTATTCATAATGAGAGTCGAATCCTCCTTTTGATCTGATGCATAGTTGTAGTAGGTGTTATTATAGGATTGATTTTGGAAGCTTCTTCCTCCACCTCTTCCAAAAGAATTCCTACCACCTCTACCTCTGAAGTTTCCTCTTTGAAATCTACCTCCTCTTCCTCTTTGATTAAAGTTCTGATAATTACCATTGCTTTGATTATTATGCCAACAATCATGAGATAGATGATTGGTCTTACCACATATCCAACAAGCTCTTGCATTCTCTTTGTTGTTTCTGCCTCTTCCTCTACTCCTGCCATTTCCTCTTCCTCTTATGAAGTTTGCTTGGTTTGATGTACCTTCTTCTTCACCTGATTGTTGCTTCCCTTTGTTGACTTTCTTCTTGTCTTTAGAATACATTGCATGACCTGCACTCTTATCAACATCTCCTTTGATATCATTCTCAAAAGTTAGCATATGACCTAACAATTGATTCAAATCAGGAGTAAAGTGATCTAATGAAAGTTCTGTAGATAAAATGAAAGGCTTCCATTTCTCATCTCCTCTTAGTCCTGTGAGTATTTGTCTTACCAATTTGTCTTCTTCAATATCTTCATCAACTGCACCTAGAGAATCTGCAATGTCCTTCATCTTTGTCACATAATCAGAAATTGATTGTGAGGCCTTCTTCTTGAAGGTAGTAAACTCTGCCCATAGTGAAGCCTTCCTTGATTTGGTTGTATTTTGGAAATGCTCTTCCAAAGCATTCCAAATGTCACAAGCACTTTCAAGTCCTCTAATGTGAGGAAGCAAATAGTCATTGACTGCCATGTAGATGATGCTTCTTGCTTGAGCATCCTTCTTCATCCAATTCTTCAAATCTGCAAGCTCCTCCCTAGTTGGAACACTAGGATCTCTGAATTCTGGCTTTTCTTCATCTCCTGTGATGTATCCTATCAGATCTTTGCTCATAAGGTGAGCTTCCATCCTCATAGACCATGCAGGATAGTTCTCTCTATCCAATTTTTCAATTTGGAGACTATCTCCCATCTTTACTTCACCTGTAGCTTCAAATCTTTAATCTTTACAGATAATAAGTGTACCTTTACTTCGAATGTTGCTCCTTCTGATCCTTTTGATGCTCTTTGTATGTCTTCCTTTGATCTTTCTTCAACCTTTACCCTTCTGCACCTTCAAGATGTAAAGTTTTGTACTTCTGCAATAGTCGGAGTCTTCTTCACTTCAATTTTGACACAACCTGCTCTGATACCACTGATGGAGAGTGTTAATCTCCAAAAGAACAAGTTGACCTTGAATTTAGATCACCTCTATATCAAGATCAACTTTAGACTCCATCTAATTTAGAGAATCTTCACCAAATTATCAGAAAAATTGAAAGTTCTGAAAAATCAACTTCTCAGAAAAGTCTGCTGCAGATTAGTCACTCATTGACTAATCAATCCTGTAAAGTTTTTGATTAAACTTTGCACAACACTTCGTCTTAAGGTTGCGCAGCTTTGCCAAGTTAAATCTCTCAAAAAGATTAAGTACACACTGAGAAATGTGTGAAACACTTTACCTATGTCTGAAAGTGCTTCTCTGCAATGGCGACTTTGACACCTGCAACTTCTTAGCACTGGTTCTCCCAACTCTGAACCCGTTTGATCAAGATCTTCTAGCCATAGATGGCTTACCTTCCAACTTAGATTTTGAGCCCTCACTTGTGTAAAACTTTACACTGTAGACTGAGCAATGATCATTTCATTGAAGATGAAATGTGCGCCAGATTTCTCGACTGTTAGAACATTCTTACATATGAATGTTCCTAATCAAAATTCTCACATCCTGATTACAATTAACCTCTCAAATTCTAGCCATAGATAGATTAGCTATGGACTTAGATACGTGCAAAAGGATTTCTCTAAAGATTAAGCACAGAAGGAGCAGACACCAAAATATCGGGCGCAAAAATTCTCGATTTCTCAGAAAATTTACATCTAAGTGAGGATGGACAATTCACTCACTCTTCATGTGTCTAATGACACTAATTTCTCTCTCCCTATTCTCAAATCTCTTCTGCTCTACTTGCCCGACATTTTCAAACATATTTATAGATGAATATATACAAGTGTATGACTTAAACAAGAGTATAAGTCAGCTAATGTACATATGTGTACATATCTTTGAGTTTTCTGAAAATGTCCTTCCTTCAACCATCTGACTTTGTTTCCTTCTTGACTCCTTGACTTCATTTCTCCATAATCCCTCAATTGATGATTGTCATGCACCAACAATAACTTAGTCCAAGTTTAAGGATAACAAACCAAGGATTCCTTGGTTAGTGGAATGTAACAGGATTTATTATAGCACCAAGGAAGTTTTATATGTGAGCTAGGATGATGGATTTGCATACTTCACCAGGTAGTTTAGATTAAACTATTAGTTGTGAGTACAATCAAGGTTAGGAAGACCTAGAGTGGCATGAGGGGCAAGACTATCATTTTATCGCTAGATGGGCCCTTTGGAGTCACTTCTCTATGGGACTTTGTAGCTTGGCATTCTACACATTTTTTCCATCTTATTGCTCCTTAGAGGATATATCATATGGACTAAGGTCATTATGGGAGTGATAGTTTGGAACTTGAGTGTATATGGGAGATAGTAGACACCACTCAAATGGTTTCCCACCTTTGAGTTGTTCTCATGCAAGGCCCCTCAAGGGGAAGGATATGGGGAAACAACACATAGAGATGACCATGTACTAGTAGTACATGTATTTTACGGTGTGGGAGCGAATGGTGATGACTGGCGGATCAATTCAATCGTCTCGCTAATGGCGCACACAGGGTGACTATGCAGAACAAGTATAATTTCTCCTAAGGTCCGTAGGGCAAAGCGTTTCTATATCTTTCTACTACGTCAAAATAGGATGGTAAGATTAATTTCTCACAAACTACTTGATCTTTAATGGTTTCAGTTATGTTTAAATCTTCTTGAGAATTATCAATGTTTCTAACTACAGATGGTGGAAAAAGATCTTCACTATCTTTGGTACTAGGTGGAACAAGGAAATTAATGGCAATGTTCTAGATAAACTACGATCAAATTCTCTTGTATGCAAAGTTTCTTCTAGTATCTTATCTTTAACTAACTCTTTAATTTCTTCAATTGGACTAGGAAATAAAATTTCAAAGGTAGATGTAGGTAAAAAGGAACTACTTGATGAAGCCTCTTTAGACATAAAAGATGAAAATGATACTATATTAATGATAGATTTCCTATACAAAGCTATAAGATATTGTTCATAAAATGAGATCCTATACAAGCTAAACAATAGATTTTAGATAGGTAAATTCTTTCACACTTCAAATCTTCAGTTCTTCAACAGGGCTGCAATTCATCTGAAAAATCACATGAGCTTGTTACGTACTCCCTCTTTATATAGATGAGAGTAGCCCACCATAGCCCACATTTTCCTTTAGATAACTGATCCATGCAGCCTACATTAACTCCTCTTTAACTCAACAACACTTCAACAAGAATTTAGGCATGGAAATTTCCTCTATTTGTTTTCCCAAAAATACAACCATTCAATTAAATATTTACAGGACCATGTCAAATTTTCATAAATTATTCAAACTTATAATAATCAATTAATCTTTTAATTTTAGTAATAATTTAAGAGTAATAAATTTTTTTCGACATCCGCTCCCACTAAACCTGCACATCGTCCCCATGGGCCAACCTGCAGATTCAAGTGGAACATATCAAATTCTTTTGAAAATAAGTTTTAAATTTTTCAAAGTTTTATTTTATCATGCATTCATACTTTGTGCAATTAAAAAGATTAATACAAATCATTAAAAAAAACAAAGTAGATATAAGTCATATAAATATCATGTTATATTTCTGAATACACATTTAAACAAGCATTTATAAGAATAAATCATAAGTGTCATAGTCCTTTTGTTCATGTCACTTGCTTAGAATAAGTAACTTATCCTGCATAACAGCATATACCAAAACTTTGTTCATCAGGTAATAGAATCCTATGCCTCCTACTTTTATTTCCTATGGTCTGACTCTCTATCCATTGCTTTTTTTCATATCATTTTTCTTTTGCTTTTTTACTTCATCCCAACTCAGCTCTTTATTTATTTTTCACAAATCGGCCTATACCGAAATTGGGTGCGAGTCTTGGACTTGTCCACCCGGCCAAGTTTGTTCCACTTGTCTGCCAACCCGACATAGCACATGACAACACTATGTCAGCCCTACATGAAATTGACGTCAGCTCGTGGCTCTGATCGCCCGACCAGAGTAACTCCACCCGCCTACCGACCCATGCAGGCGCATGACAACATATAGGTTAGGCCTATGATGAAACTAGCGTCAGCTCGTGGCCTTGATCACCCGACCAAGGTTGTTCCACCCGCCTACTAGCCCAACATAGCGCACCAACTACAAACACATACGTATATGCTAATTGGGTATGAAGTTTTATTTATTTTTTTAATTCATTTAGAGGTCAGATCTCATAAGAAATAAATAACAAGATACAAAATCCCATTTACTAATGGATAAAATTTTTAGCATATACATGTATTCAAAATAAGGCTACCATTTCTTTCACAAGCTTCCAATTCCAAAATTTCTATTTAACTATCTGACTCAGTTCATATAAAAACAAGTTTCATGCTTCAATCATAAATATATCAGATATTTTAACATCTTATTCAACTTGAATGTTTTAAAAAATAAATTTGAACATATCCTTTTAATCCATGCAGTAATGCCATGCATATACACAAAAAAATCAAAGAATCTCTAATTAAAACTTTTTCACCTGATTGTATTTATTCATCTTTTACGTCGCCTGTCATCCATATATTTCTTCGATTGCCTGAATTTTAAGCTTCATCTTCTATCTTCAATCTCTAGAGTCTATAAGACATCTTCAATAAAATTCATGTTGATAATCATAAACTACAAACTACAAATTAAGTAGCTTTCATCACTCATCATTTTTCATTAAATTTGTCATCACATCATCATCATATTTTGACATCATAATATTGGTTAAAATAAATCATATTATTAATCATATTCATCATTATATTTGTTCTATAATCATAATTTTGGTATAAAAACTCATAGTATATTTATCATAGAAAATTCTTATAAAGAAAAAATCATAAAACAAAGCGTCAAATAGTTTCATTGAAAATTAGAATTTCATATCTTGATTAACACACATACCTTTTGAAAGCAAAGATTTTTCATCAACTTGATAATACTTTTTCAATCATAGAAAATTATTAAGGAGAATTTTCATCAAACATTCATCATTCTGCATCATAAATTTAGTAAACAAAAAGCTCATAAAAAATTCATAGTTATAAAAAACCACAAGAAAATTATTCTATCAATTTCTTTTTCCTCTTATTCATAAGTTTAGAAGTGTTTTTAGTATTTTTCACAATGTTTCGAGTAGCCTCGTATACCCATTTCCCAATATCTTTGTCATTATCAATTTTGGTATGAATATTTATCATTAGATTGAAATTTGAATTCATCAAATGTATCTTGATCACAACTATTCTCATTCTTTAAGATTTTAAGTTTATCATTCACAATATGTCTTCTCTTTCATCAACTTTTATTGATTTTTGAACTTCATTTTTATGAATCTTTATATTTGCATATTTATCTTTATCAATCCTTTTCAATGAATTTTGACCATCTTTTTTAGCAAGAGATTTAGTTTCATCCTCAGTGTTACTTATAATTTTTGGTTTTAGAAGATTTTGCTCATTCTTCATAGATTTTAATGCACTCTTTGTTTTCTCATTATAGCTTTTAGGTGTCCACTGTTTTTTAATGTTGTTACATATTTTAGGTTTAAATTTAGTTTGGGTAAAATATTCTCTCATCCCTCCTTTACCCATGCATTCAATCAATTTATCTCATAGTTAACTCAAAAAATCATAACATTTATCCTTGCTTCTTCATTTATTCAAAACACATTAGTAGGTATTTATAATTTTAATACAAGACATCAAAAATTTCTTGCATAGATAACTCACTTTTTCTTTTAAGGATTTTTGATGATTTCTTCTTATTTTGTGTAATTTGATTGATAATATTTTCAAAAACTTCTTGTTCTTTTTCATTAAGACTTTTCTCATTATTTGCATCCTCATTTATATTAGTTAATTGTTTTCTTTGCTCAATTTCAGCTTGATTATTAGTTTGATTACTAGAATCAGGATTCATTTGTCCTTTCATCTTTTCAATTTTCTTATCTTCAAGTGATTGATCATTGGAATCAATTGAAATATTATGTAAATTTTCATATTTTCCTATTTTCTCATAAGTTGATCTTTCATACTCTAATTGCTTATTATCTTGCTTATCATTTAGCTGACTATTTTGCACCATCTTTTCAACTTGTGGGTTATCCATTTTTGCCTAATTATATATCATATCTTTAAATGATTGAATGCTAATATCTTGAGCAATAGATTTTATTTTTTTATTACATTTTACTTTCCAATATCATACATTTTACATTTCAATGTCATATAGGACTTCTGCAGAAAAAACCATCTTCTTAAGTATGAAATCAAACTAGATATATGATTGAAAAGAGATACCTCATAGTTGAAAAATCTTTTTTGAATTTTGAATCTAACAATTCCTAATATTTTAATGAAAAATAGTTTCTAACTTTCATATGAAAAATCTTTTTTGAATTTTAAATCTAACAATTCCTAATATTTTCATATTCTCCTAAAATCCTACTTAAATAGTAACAAACAAATGCAAGTTTAGAAAATATACCTGACAGTTGGTGCTGAAGCTAGAGTACATGTGAAATTTTCAAGTTACATTTGTTGAGCAATAAATGCTTAATACGAAGAATCTAAGTGTTGTGTGTGCAAACGTATGTCTTCAAGTACTTGATGGTAAGGGTGAAGAGATGAGGTTCACGACTTGCCTATTCCCGTGGAGGCGCTCAGAGCATAAGCTCAACCCTCAACAACCAGGGAATTACAAGGTTTGTAATTTCTGCCTCTGCAAGATAACCACCTCAAGCTGCTACAAGCACGTAGCCTAAACCAAGCTAATGCATATGCAAGAAAAGGAAAAGTGTTTATACCTATCCTGTTGTGTCGTTGTCCACGTCGGGTTCAAATGTGGGAGCGAATGGTGACGACTGGCGGATCAATTCAATCGTCTCGCTAACGGCGCACACAGGGTGACTATGCAGAACAAGTATAATTTCTCCTAAGGTTTGTAGGGCAAAGCGTTTCTATATTTTTCTACTGCGTCAAAATAGGATGGTAAGATTAATTTCTCACAAACTACTTGATCTTTAATGGTTTCAGTTATGTTTAAATCTTCTTGAGAATTATCAATGTTTCTAACTACAGATGGTGGAAAAAGATCTTCACTATCTTCGATACTAGGTAGAACAAAGGAAATTAATGGCAATGTTCTAGATAAACTACGATCAAATTCTCTTGTATGCAAAGTTTCTTCTACTATCTTATCTTTAACTAACTCTTTAATTTCTTCATCTGGACTAGGAAATAAAACTTCAAAGGTAGATGTAGGTAAAACGGAACTACTTGATGAAGCCTCTTTAGACATAAAAGATGAAAATGAAACTAGATTAATGATAGATTTCCTATACAAAGCTATAAGATACTGTTCATAAAATGAGATCCTATACAAGCTAAACAATAGATTTTAGATAGGTAAATTCTTTCACACTTCAAATCTTCAGTTCTTCAACAGGGCTGCAATTCATCTGAAAAATCACATGAGCTTATGAGTACGTACTCCCTCTTTATATAGATGAGAGTAGCCCACCATAGTCCACATTTTCCTTTAGATAACTGATCCATGCAACCTACATTAACTCCTCTTTAACTCAACAACACTTCAACAAGATTTTAGGCGTGGAAATTCTCTCTATTTGTTTTCCCAAAAATACAACCATTCAATTAAATATTTACAGGACCATAGACTTTAGATTTAAATACAACCTTGTTGATATATTTAGGTAGTGATGTGTGTGAACACGCTAGGACCACCGGGGCACTTTTTTCCCTCTTTAGGAGGTTTTTTTCCCCCGGCTTGTATATACGCCTATTGCCCTAATGGGCTACTTATCTTTGTACATTCTCTAGTAATACATTCAGTCTTGTGTGTTGTGCTCCAAGCTTCTTCCTCTTCCTTGTGCTGTTCGCGTGCTTCCGCAGACGTCTAACTCCAACAATTGGTATCAGAGCAGGTCGTTGATTCTTCTAGGGCGCCGTCGACACTCCTCCGTTTGCAGTCTCAGATTCGCACAAAATTTGGTGAGCATACTCAGGGTGTTTTTGAGATCAAAACGGCTTCGCTCTGTGGTGCCGAAATCGCGATCTGAGCTCGTTTCGGCCTCCGAACGCACTATCACAGTGCTTGTGCAGGCTATTTTGTCCTTTTGTGCCAAAGGTATATATCAGTTTCTGTTCGCCAGTTTAAGCGTCTCGAAGTCTGCTACAGGTCTAGCAGAACTCGTCTGGGCAGTTCTGTTCAACTTTTTGAGATACAGTCAATTTTTTGCATCAAGGTATTTTAGTCACCGGCCATGGCTGAAAGCAGTGATGTATTCCGTATGTTGGCTGTTGAGGATAAGTTGGATGGTACCAACTACCCATTATGGGCTTATATGATGCGACATGTACTGGTTGCAAAAGGATTGTGGAACATTGTGCAGGGTGTTGAAAGACGTCCTGTTACACCTGTAACGACAGGTACTGCAAATACAGGTGTTGGAGCTGATGAAGATGGTGTCGAAGATGATATTCCGTAGATTCCTGTTCGTGCTGCTGTTTCTGTTGCACCTACTGCAGAGCAGATTCGTTGGGATGGCAGAGATGCCCAAGCACATGCATTGATAGCTTTGTCTGTCAAACGTGCCATTATTCCTCACATTCGCTCTTGCAGAACAGCAAAGGATGCTTGGGATACACTTACCACTTTGTACCAGGCTAGGAATGAGGCTCGTGTTGCTTACCTCCGAAAACAGTTGGAGAGTGAGCACACGAATGAAGGTGATTCGATGGACAGTTTTCTTACAAAGATCAAAGACCTGAAGGAACAATTGATTTCTGCTGATGAGGTTATACCAGATAGCTCACTTGTGCAGACCGTTCTGAATGGCCTTCCTGATTCATATCAGAGTTTTGCCTCTACTCTTCGATTGATGATGAAAGGCAATCCGAATGCCTTGTCATTTGAGGCATTAGTCTCTGTTCTGTTGCAGGAAGATCAGTCCAGGCAGAACAGGTCCATTATGCGTGTTGCAGATCAAGCTTTCCTGGCTAGTCAGAAGGGCAAAGGAAAATGGAGCTCTTCTACTAGTAAGCAGAAATCTGCAAATGCTGCACAATCGAAGAACCAGGATAAAGATGAGAAGAAATCAGAAAAGCAGAAATTGTTCTGCAAGTACTGTAAAGGAAATGATCATATTATAAAGAACTGTCCAAAACTGGCTGCTAAAGAGGCAAAGAAGAAAGAGGCTGGAATGGTTGTTGCAGAGGCCTCTACACCAAAAACAGAGTCTGCAAATCTTGTGCAGGAAGAAGAATGGGCGTTTACTACTGTTTGCAGTTTTGACCCATCTTCTCATGATCAGTGCATGTCTACAGTAGACTCAGATGTTTGGTACTTTGACAGTGGGGCAACCAAACATATTACCTCGCAGCGCAGTTTCTTCTCTTCACTCGAGCCTGCCCCTACAGGGAATACTGTCACATGCGCCAATAACTCCTCTTATCCTGTTATGGGAGTTGGTAAGATCATTCTGACTACTGCTGATGGTAGTTCTTTCACTTTGTCAGATGCTTTATTTGTGCCAGGGATCAAAAAGAACCTGTTATCAGTTTCTGCATTAGCCAAGATTGGCTTGGTTGTGAAATTCGTTGATGACAGGTGTACAATCCATGATCTCTCAAATGGCGATGTGATTATTGCTTCTGGCATTTTATGTCGTGGGCTGTATAAGCTCATAGACTATGAAAAATCTGTGAATGATTTTGCATGTGCAGTTCATGATTCTCAGGCTATGTCAGATGCAAAGCTTTGGCATGCACGCTTTGGTCATCTGAATTTTGCTAGTTTGTTACGCCTGCAGAAATCTGAAATTGTGTCCTCTTTGCCCAAACTTGAGGCACCTGGAAAACATGTTTGTGAAGGCTGTATTTTGGGCAAAATGCAGCATTCTTCCTTTCCAAAAGATGGTTCAGTTCGGGCTATGCAGAAATTGCAGCTTGTACATAGTGATGTCTGTGGTCCTATGCAGACATCCTCTTTTGGAAATTACCTTTACTTCGTGACTTTCATTGATGATTTTTCCAGGCATGCATGGGTATATCCACTCAAAGCAAAGTCCGAAGTGTTCATGTGCTTCAAACAGTTTTTGGTTTTGGCTGAAAATCTGTCAGCATGTAAAATGGGCACCCTCCGTTCTGATCGAGGGGGGAATATATGTCTTCAGATTTTAATGCATTTCTGGCTGAACGTGGGATAAAACACCAGTGTACAGTGCCGTATACACCTCAACAGAATGGAGTTGCTGAACGAAAGAACAGGTCACTCATGGAGATGGCGAGGTGCATGGTCAAAAGTCAGGCTTTACCACATAGTTTCTGGCTTGAGGCTGTCATGTGTGCAGCATATGTACTGAACAGGTGTCCCACGAAAGCGTTGCAGTCTATCACTCCATATGAGGCTTGGCATGACCGCAAGCCATCTGTTGCTCATCTGCGTGTTTTTGGTTGTTTGGCATATGCATTAGTGCCTGAACAACATCGCAGAAAATTGGATGATAAGGCAGTAAAATGTATTTTTGTTGGGTACAGTTCTGAAAGTAAAGGCTATCGTCTGTATCATCCACAGACTAAACGCATTCTGGTTAGCCGTGATGTTGTCTTTGTGGAAGATGCTATTCAGCCATTGCTTTCATGTACTAAGGAGACATCTGTTAGCTCCAAAGACATGTATGATACTTTGATGCCTCTTTTTACAGGTGGACAGGCTAGCGCTGGTCCTAATGAGGCAACTTCTCAGCCTTTGCAGGTTTCATATGATGATGCAGATCATGCCATTTCTGATGCAGATTTACATGATGCACTTGTTGATGAGAGAGCTGATATTGAACAGGCAAAAACTATGCCAAAATGGCTGGTGCAGACTTTGCGTGACAGCAAATTAGATGCACCTTTGTCATATCGTACTCGTTCAGGCTCTCATAGTACCTCCTTTGCATCAGATTGCTATGCTATGGCTGCATCTAGTCTCTGTGATGAGAATGAGCCTGTTTCTTTTGATGAAGCACAAAATTCAGAAAATTGGATGGCTGCTATGCAATCTGAATATGATGCTATAATGAAGAATGGTACATGGTCTTTATGTGACTTGCCTCCTGGCAAGAAGGCCATTGGCACTAAGTGGGTATACAAGCTGAAGCGTAAACCTGATGGTACAGTTGACAGGTATAAGGCTAGGCTTGTTGCAAAGGGTTATGCGCAGGAAAGAGGCATTGATTTTGATGAGACCTTTGCACCTACATGCCGTATGACTACTGTTCGGAGCATTTGTGCACTTGCAGCCCATCATGGTTGGAATGTACATCAGTTGGACATTAAAACAGCATTTCTGAATGGTGACTTGCATGAAGAAGTGTATGTTTTTCAGCCCCGTGGCTTTGTGCAGAAAGGGCATGAAAACCAGGTGTGCAGGTTAAAGAAGGCGTTATATGGTTTAAAGCAAGCACCACGTGCTTGGTATGAGAAAATACATGCCTATCTGATTGCACATGGTTTTGAGAACAGTCCAACTGAAAGCACCTTATATGTTAAGCGTGCTAATGATGTGCTTTTGATCATTGTTGTCTATGTAGACGACATGCTGCTCACTGGTCCTCTTGAGAAGCATATTGCTGATTTCAAGGCTGATTTGCATGCCTCATTTGAGATGTCTGATTTGGGGCATTTGCATCACTATTTGGGCATTCAGTTTATGCAAGTTGATGGTGGAATGGCTTTGTGTCAAACGAAATATATTGACACATTATTGCAGCGTTTTGGCCTTGAAGACTGTAAGCCTATTGCCACTCCTATGGAGACAGGTTTACGATTGAGTCTTCATGATGCTGGAGATGCATTTGATGCTGTTCTCTATCAGCAGGCTGTTGGATGCTTGATTTACTTATGCATTACTCGGCCATATATTCAGTTTGCTGTCTCACAGATGAGCAGGTTTATGCATTGCCCAGGAGTCACGCATTGGAAAGCGGTTAAGCGCATCTTTCGCTACTTGAGTGGTACTCGACTACTTGGGTTGTTTTATCCCAAGGGGGGATCACTATCGCCAGATTTGCATGCTTTTTCTGACTCAGATTGGGCTGGTTGCTATGACACTCGTGTGTCCACCAGCGGTTTTTGCTTCATGCTTGGTAGCTCATGTATATCTTGGTTGAGCAAGAAGCAGCCTACTGTGGCCACTTCCAATTGTGAGGCTGAGTATAGGGCAGCTTTCATAGCGACTGTTGAGTGTGTGTGGCTCAGACGCCTTATGGCTGATTTGGGTGTTGGCCAGTCTTCTACCACCACCATCTTCACTGACAGTCAGAGCGCATTGGCAGTTGCGAGGAACCCTGTGTTCCATGCTCGCACTAAGCACATTGAGGTGCATTATCACTATGTCAGGGAGAGGTTCTCTGCTGGGGAGATCAGCTTGGCATATGTGCCCACGCAGGAGAACATTGCAGACCTTTTCACGAAGGCTCTGCCTAGGGAGAAGTTTGAAGCTTTCCGCAAAGCTTTGGGCTTACTTCCTTTTGTGGAGTGATTTCCACATAGCTCGGCACTTCCTTATACATGAGTGCCAGCTCCTTGTTCACCGCATCACTCCCATGGGGGATTTGTTGATATATTTAGGTAGTGATGTGTGTGAACACTCTAGGACCGCCGGGGCACTTTTTTCCCTCTTTAGGAGGTTTTTTTCCCCGGGCTTGTATATACGCCTATTGCCCTAATGGGCTACTTATCTTTGTACATTCTCTAGTAATACATTCAGTCTTGTGTGTTGTGCTCCAAGCTTCTTCCTCTTCCTTGTGTTGTTCGCGTGCTTCCGTAGACGTCTAACTCCAACAAACCTTTCATTTCTTTTTCATTTATTTATTTACTTTAGAATAAATACAAAACTTTAGGATAAATCACATTAAACTCATCAATAAATTTAATTATTACCATAACCTTAGTGAAAATAATAACAATTAATAATTTATATATTTTTTATTTGAAATATTTTGCTAAGGTTCCATTTAATATATTTTATCCTATTTGTAAACTCATTTAGTGACTAAAACCTTCTTAATTAATCTCTTAGCCATAGGTTTACCCTTCAACTAACTTCAAACCATGTTAATTTACCCCAATTAACCCTTAAACTAATCTTCTAACCTTCCATAACCCTCTACTTTTGATAAATAACCCTTAATTAACCTTGAAATTAAGCTAGAACCCTATAAAATATGATCAAAACCTTCATTTAACCCTTAAATACCCTTGCATTTACTTTCGAAACATAGACAAACCCTTAACTAACCCTTGACCCTTAATTATATTAGGAAACACCTAAATAAATACTTCCCATCTTTATATTAATCATCAAACTTCTTGTCCTACAAAAAATTAAAATCAAACATTAGTGAAAATTTTCATAAATTATTCAAACTTATAATAATCAATTAATCTTTTATTATTAGTAATAATTTAAGAGTAATAAATTATTTTCGACAATGGGAGTTCGATCACTTTCTTTTACCATATAGACATTTCATGTACATTTTCGAGGATGAAAATGTTTTTAAAGGGAAGGAAATGTCACATATTGTGGGAACACCTCTTAGAGAATTTTTTCGCAAAGCATATTTTGGTCTATTTGCATATGGTAAAAGATAAAGAATACATTTCACGTGTGACCATGAGGAGTAGGTATACAATCAATGATTGGGAGATGAATATAGGATATTCTTTGTGCGTATGTCTTCTTCGGTCCATAAACTTGAAGAAAACTAGTTGTTGATTAATAGAATTAATCAAAAGAATAAATTATTATTTTTTGCTTTTAAATAAAAAGTTTTTCCAAAATAAGTATATATGATGTGCTCCTCAAATCAATATACTTTTTACATAAATCTATGTCATTTTGTTTTAGACTTTTTATTTAAATGTATATGTTACAATTAACCTCTTAATCGATACAAATTTTGACATACTCTAACTAATCGTGTGCTGTATGAGAGGGCAGAAGGTGTTGCAGTACTTTGTATCAAAGGTAGCATGATACCTGAGCAATGATTACGAGCTTCAAGCAAGATGTCACTGAGGATTCATAATTAGCTTTTGGTTTTTACAAGCAATATGTAGTGTGATGTGCTACAGGAGACCTCCCATCAAAAGTCAAATCAGTTGCATTTTTCCATGATAGATAACTGATTGGTTGTGTATTAAAGCTTATTCGATGAGCCCCACAACTTTGGAAGATAGGATACAAAAGTGCATCTATCTGGAGGATGACTAGGGTAATTGCATTCAAGTCTTCTCACCATCTGCAAAGTCCACCCTAAGTGTGAAATCAAGTTCCTCATCGATCCATGAAATGGCAGAGGCTTCCAACAAGAAGTTGAATCTACAAGACACTAGGCCTCCTCCTAGGAAGTGCTTGTATTGTAGAGGATTTCAACCCCCACATGTATGTAATAGAAGACCATCTCCTGCAACACAATCACAATTGCAATACTATGAAATTGAATAGAAGCGGACCAATCACTCAATTGTCGAGTGTTTCTACAACAACCAACCAATCAAACAATATCTTATGCAACAAGGCTAGTACAAAAATAGACCAATTGTGAAAAGCTATCAAGTTTCAAGTCCCATTGCACAACTAGAATAGTAATATCTCTTGTGATACTCATACCTAATCAGGCCACATATGGCGTATCCACCTAGAACAATGTTGGAGTATCCTACATACTTAGCTAGACTAGTGTTGAGTTGGCAGGCATATGCTCCTCAACATGCGATTCCAGTTAAGTATGGGGAACACCAAAAACCAATAGAGCAGGCTATAGTGCCAACAACTCCTATTATTATAGAGGTTATGGGGCAAGAAAGTTCCAAAAAAAGTAGTTAGCAAGAGGCATACTTACAAGAGTATGATTCATCCACTAGTTAGTTATGAGTTATCTAGATTATTCAAGCAATTGCGATTTTGTATTCTTTTCATTATCAACTTGGCAAAGCTTTTAATTTGACAGACCTCCCTTTTGTTGGATGCAATGTATCATATATTTCATATAGATTGTACCGATATGCTTACCCCTTTTTTGACATCTCGGGATACAACGTATCATATATTTCATATAGGACATGTGCTACTTTAACTACCATATTTATCATTCATACATGAGACGTTGCCTTTCATTTTCCGTGGTCCCAATTTTATGCAGATTATGGTTATGTTTATGAATATGATGTTCAAATTTTATGTGTATGGTCATGTTTATGTAGGTGGGTATATTTAAGTCAGTTACCTTCATGCAGTTCTTTCCAAGTGTCACCTTTGAGCAGTCTAACCTCTGCTTTGTGAGACACGGGGGCCCCATGGGTACTATGCCCCTTCACCTATAGCGTTGTTCTTTCAATCAAATTCAAGCTATAAGGGAGATTAGGCTTTGGTCAAAGCTCCTCTTTAAAAAAGGTCTAAAAGATTTCAAGTTTAGGGGAGAAATTAGCGAGGATTGAAAAAAAATCATCATATCCACCCCTTAAAACTTCCACACTATCTTATTGCATGAGATCCAAAATGAGAATTTCATGAGTTCCCATCTAAAAAAAGATTGAGGGAAGATACATCAAAAAACCTGAAAAAATATTTGCTTCACCAATGCATTCACACAACACAACCACAACAATATAGACAACAATAATGAAGATAAGGATATACGAGAATAATGACGACAAGAACATAATGAAACATGATCTCTTTAATGGCAACACGAAAAGATGAATCCTGTAGTGCTAACTCAAGTGGTGACTCATTCATTTCCTTTCAGGAAGGCATGGGTTCAAGTCCCATTGGCTAAACTAATCTTTATCATATTCAGAGTATCGTTAGCCTTGGGGCACTCTCGATGGACAATGTCAATAGTGGCAAGGGCCCTGCTTGTTGTTGCAAGGCCAACTTCAGCTCAAACTAGTCTCTTCGTCGGGTTTAGGGCTATTCCTTCCCAATTCCTACCCTTAGTGGGCCTTCGGAATATGTTCACTCCTAGTAGGTGTTTTACTTGTGCTTATGTGGGATTCAAAGGGTTTCATGGTACTCTGACCTTCACATTGTACTTTCAATTAGTTATATCGATCAGGACACATTGTACTTTCAATTAGTTATATCGATCAGGAGTGTAGATTGCAAGATCGGACTTCCTAAAAACACACACGCACACACAAAGGTGATCTTAGCATTGAAATCAATGTAAAATGCTCCACGCCAAATACAAGAGGGTTCCATGTTTCACTCATGAGTCATAAGTCATAAGTTTGGTGTGTTAATACTCCACAAAGTGTTCATGTGGTAGGCTGGTAGCAATGCACAAAGGTACCTCCATGTGGTTGGGGGCCACAATTCATGAATGACAAGGTATCCTCCTTTTTTTGCGAACTTCAAATTATCTTCAAAAACTTCACCCGCTTATGCCCCTCTTCCCGCTCACTACTACCATGGCCTACTTTTCTATATGGTTCCCTCCAAATTTGAATTGACCAACTCTTCTGCAGAAACAATCGAAGTAGGAGCCCGAATTCTAGCGCGTGTTGGGTGGCCTGATCATGGATCCTACGGATGACTGCATCAACAGTCCGCCTTCTCCTCCACCAGCTTCTACGCCACTATGGATATCAAGTCCTGTTCGGTTTAGAGATTCCATCTCTCGGTCCAGGAGGTCGCTGCTTTCTGCTCACTTCCTCGGCAAAGAAGGTCAGTTCGAAAAAACTGAAGGCCTTTGTCCTGCGCATGTAGTGTGTCAGCCCGTGGCTGAAGACTGGCCCATTCCTGTCGATCGACTCTCCAAGAGTTTGCCATCGCTCTCTGTTTCAGTCTTTCTGGATAAGAAAGAAGAAGAAGCTCTCGAGCCAAAGACTCCCCCGCATTCGATGACACTGGCAGCGCCTCCCATGGCGCCTCGAAAGAGCTCCAAGCAGCGTGTGGCCCCGCGAGGAAAACAAAAGCCCCGTAGACTTACTTTCGAAAATGATGACTTTTCTCGAGCAGAAGGTGGAGGAGCAGGTGCTATGAAACCACATTCCAAGTCCGAGCTGAAGTGCCTTGAGAAATTGAAAAGCGCTACAGTTGATGTGGTAACTCCTCCACAACAGGTACGCAGGGTTACTCCTCCACAACAGATACGTAGAAGTTCTACCACCATACCTGCGTTCATCTCGAAGGCGGCAAGTAGAAGGATCCTCGTTCAAGATTCATGCTAGCTAGGTTGGTACCCCTCTCATCATCATTGAACGCTCTCTGCGCGCTCTGGTGCAAAGAAATTCCTATCACACATGTACAGGGACATCTGAATGTTTTAGGTAACCGTCAAGTTGAATTTTGTCTGTTGGGATCTCACATCAAAGGCCGCAAAATTGTACTCCAAAACCAGTGGAGAATGAATAACTCACAAAGGATTCGGAATGTGGTTCCTAGCGCTTTGGGTTAGATCTGGTTTCGACAGCATTGCAGTTCTCGATGTGGAGAATCGAATTGGTTGTTTCTGTTAAAACTCAGAAGGACTCTCCGTGTTGAGGGATTTGAAACTGTAGCCTTTCCTCTCATACCCCTATGCGTTAAGCCATCTTTGCTTCTATCAACCTTTGCTCGATGTAGCGTTTCCTTTCCCCGTCGAATTCTTCATATTCTTCTTATGGTGGATGCACCTGCACCACCTTCATGGACTTGTTCTGTTTCCAGGTTTTATTTGATCTCTTGTATTTTGTTAGCACTTTTGAAACTGCCTCGGTTTCAATGTTCATTTCAGAATTTGACAGAATTCAATATCTTGGCTTCCACTTTGTCAGACAGTTTGCTGATATCATAATTCTATATCAAAGTTCTGGTTGTTTTTTCTGTATGAAGTCAGGAGAATTGGCGGTTATTTTACAGGACTTGCATTCTGAGAGACTGTAGAAATGGATCTGTAAGTCAAATATGTGATACATCATTCCTTCATGCTACAACATTTTATATTCTGAAAGCTTCTTAGAGGTACTTGATTCTCTTTGATTAAAATGTGATCTCTGTCTTACTGGCGGCAATGCTGTTATGTTGATGCGAATCTGAAGGTTTTGGATGGATGTGGATGGACGTGCAAGTATCTACAAGCACATGCATGTACAAATCTATTACTTGCAGACGCAAATAATTATCCAAGAATTGTAAAATCTCAATTAATCTTCTCCTTGTTTACAGACTTCGCATTGGTTAGCATTTCAAAGAGATGTCCTTGCCTAGTGCTAAAGAAAAAGGATAGTATAGGAAGTTCTTCTCGTATGGCGTCCCACATTGGGTGCTGACGAATCTGATGATTACCCTCCATCCTAGCTCGCTCTCTGAAGCCTCACATAAGCTAGGCTAAACCAAATCTTATACTGGAGTCTTGTAGTGGATCTATATATCTGATCAAGCAGTCTGCTTCTAGTATGGGCAACTTGCTCTCGACCTTTGTCCGTCTGTACATCCAGTGTTCGTTGGCTTAAAGAAATTTGTGATCTGCCTCTGAAAAGATGAGGTCTATATAAGTTCGTGACCTGTCTCGAAAAAATGAGTCTATGTCTCTACAGCTCTAACAGAAATAGACCTACTCATAAGCCATCTTTGGTCCTCATCTCATGGCCATGAAACTTGAGTGGCCTGAACGCCTAAGTAGGCAATGGAAGTGTCCATGTATCTCATGTTAGGCAATAATGTACGCGATGCAGCTTTATCTTGGGTGTCCTTGACCTTCACCAAATCTTGCACTTTGTGTCCGCGTCCCGTAGGGCAGTTGGTTGAACTTTGGCCTCTTGAGGTGGAGGTCCAGGGTTCAAGTCCCAAGCTGGACATGTTATATATATGTAAACAAAAGGTCCAATCACATCAAGAGGTGACCTATTTCTTCTCTAATTGATTTCTTTCTATCCCAATCATGCTTTGATGCCTCTAACTCATGGAAATCATCTTGCTTTGATTGTGAATGATGTGAAGAGGGAAACTTGGGGCATGTTTCCCCACTCTTGAGCTTGAAATTCTTTGCAACTTCCAACACAAATGAGGGACACTCCATGATCTCAATTGGAGGGATTTCATGCAAACAAAATACAACAATATCATGAATAATGGAACTTGGGAGCTAGTGGATTGACCCCCTAAGCACAAAGTCACTAGCACCAAGTGGGGCAAGAAGCTAAAGTACAAGGCTGATGGTACTTTGGAGAAGTACAAAGCCTTGTTGCATAGGGATATTGGCAAGTCAAAGGGATTAACTTTTGTGAATCATTTGCATCAACCACAAGGATTACTATCTAGGTAGTACTAGTTGTGGTTGTGGTTGTGGCTTTTCATAAAAGATAGACAACTCATCACATGGATGTCAAATCGACATTCCTAAATGGAAATCTCATAGAAGAGACACATGTGTCTCAACCATTAGGGTTTGAGGTTCCCATTTAGAGAATAATGTGTAAGATGAAGAAGGCATTATATGCATTAAACCAAGCACCTAGAGCATGGATAAGTATCTCTTGTATCTAGGTTTCAAAAGATGTGCCCTGTTGCTTCTTGAGAGTTGTGGATTCCATCCACAATTGATTCTTCCTATCTCCTGTGTTGGAGGAGAAGTATGATGAAAGCACTTCCCAAGTCTCATGGGAGGTTTCATAGTTTCTAACATGAGGTAACAAGAAATCAGAGATTGAGTTTAGCAAGTATGACCTTGCAAGAGCATCCTTTGCACACCATGTGGTTAGCTTCTCTTGCTCTTCCCTTGGTTGATTCTTGCTTTTGAGAATTGGCATGTCTTCATCTCCTGAGATGTATCCATACAAGCTTCTTCCTTGGAGGTATGCTTGCATCCTTAGAGACCATGCTGAATAGTTGTTCCTATCCAATTTGTCAATGAAGGATGGAAAACCATCTCTCATCTTGATTATACTTGCTCTGATAGCACTGTTGAGAGATGGTGGATAATCACAAAAGATGATATGGTGTAGCTAAACCTTGCTTCACACCTGCTATAATTGATGGCTGGAGAGTGTGGTGAACCTCTTTAGCTAGCTGATAAGCATAAATGATTGATCATGTATGTTGCTTGAAAGATGATGCACAAATGATAGGATTAAAATAGATAGGTAGGCATATGATCCAATGCACAAAACTTATGATTTTGGTTGAGACACCTGTTGAGTGTTTCACTTAATTCTTTGTGTACAGTAGCAATTAGCAAAATTCCTTTTGGGGAACTTTAATTAGCTTAATGAGCTACCATTCATGAGTGGAATCATCTAAAATGATGAACCATGTGTAGAGAATTATGTTTAGCAAGTAGAGAAGCACTCTTGACTTTTACGGGCATACACAGTCACATACCCGTGAGTAATCATTGATTAATATCTAATGATTGAATAAAGCAATGTCAATGAAACTTTGTAGAAGTAAAGAAGACAGTATGCTGAATATGTCGTGCTTTGAATCATGCAAAATGATACACTACATAGTGAGAACCAATTCATACAAAATCAGTGTTATGATGGAGTGTGACATGGAGATGAGAGTAGGAAGTAATGAACATGTATATATTAACTCATGTACAAATACAAGATCATTGGCAATAATGCATTGCTCAATGAGTCTAGAATAAGAGAACTATATTATGAGCTCTTCTTCACAATGAAAGTACAAATGAAGGATCTCTGTACCTTGAGATAACACGCGGGATATTCAATTCATCTTTTATGGCATTCGTAGGAGCCTAGCATTTGAATTCAAATTCAAATGCTCTCCTAAAAGTGATCCTAAAGTATAGGATTGATTCTCTCTTGATTTTAGCTACCAAATGATACGAGTTTGATGCCTTCTAACTCCTCGTGAGTTTGCTTCACTTTTACTAAGAGTAATTATACTCAAAGCTACAAGAGGTGGTACATATGAGATTTAGTCAATTGATATGCTAATAAATCAAGGTAATGTGTATACATCAAGTATGTAATCTTGGGCTTAATTGCACCAAAACAACCTTGTATGTAGATGGTGCCTCAGCAGTGCTCTTCACAAAGTTCTCGATGGAAACTCGATGAGGAAAGAGGCTTTGATAGCGTGTTCCTTCGCAAGATGGAGATAGAATCGGATGTATAGAGGATGACTAGAAGTGCAAAACAGCTCTGATGTTGGTTGCAGAGAGCAAAGTGATACTCTCTATTTCTCTCTCTCTCTCTCTGTGACAGGGGTAGTGTTTGCACACAAGATGATAGTATGTTGAAGAAGCTCGTGCACAGGAAGGGAAGAAGCTTCATTGTGCTTTTGCATTTTTGAAGTACTTCTTCTTTTAGAGGTTCTGTGTGGTGCTTCTGATGTTGCTGAACTACTGTTGTCTTCAGAGAGTGAGCAGAGTATGATTGTCTTTAGAGATAGAGTGTAAGGTGTGTGTCTCATGTGCATCTAACAGATGTGGGAGTGCTTGTATTGCACAATTTTCTATCTCCACTAAGTACACAATTTCTTAAGGGTCTGAAGCAACAACTTAAGCTTTTGAAGCCACAACTGCAACAATTGTTATATAATGAGTTTCGAACCAGATAGCTGCTCTAAATTGCCCAAGAGAGCTAAACATGTGCTATAAGTAGATGCAACAAGGCATATGAACTTCACACATATAGCCAGTCGTCACCAAATGGAATGTTGAAGAGAAGAGTGTTTATAAACACTATATGAAGCTAAAATGTAACACATAAGAAAAAATGTGAGTGGACTCCTTAAACATGGCCATAAAAATGGGAAGAACCATCAAATGTTGCCACAAAGAGGGTGGGAAAATGATGAAAAGGAAGGGTGGGAGGGTGGGCAAATGGGCAAAATGAGGCCTAAAGAGTAAAATGATGGGAAAAGGCTTCTCCATGTGAGTGGAGAGCAACACCACCAAACTCAAGCATCACCACCACCAAAATGATTGCCAAACGCACCACCAAGATCTCCACTTAGTGCTCTGGTACCATGTAGAGAGTACACAAGGGGAAGCAAAATGAAAAGAAGAGTGTACTCACAAAAGAAAGAGTGTGTGAGACTCAAAATAAGTAAACCATGAAATGGGTAAACCCATGTGGATTAGAAATGATCTTGCTAAGAGCATGGAGTAGGCTCCTCAAGCTTCTAACCAAGTACAAATGGGGGGAGAGGCCCTCCTTATATAGATTTGGGAGGGTCTCTCCAAATTACATCTCATGTGGGATAATTCCCCTGAAAGGAGAATGAATACAATTGGTGGAAGCAAATGGCAAGGTACTCAAATACAAAGGATATAATATAAAATGGAAATATAATGGGAATGGAATGGAAATAGAGTGCCTCCAAGATACAAAAGGGAGATGCACTCTCATATTCTCAAGATTGATCTCCACACACTACATCTCATATTTCACTGCCTTTCAACAAGATTGTCCTCAATACATCAAAAGCTTTATCCCCCATTGAAAGGGTGTGTTTCAGTGGCGCCTATGCACACTCTAGCTGGAGCATACCAAGGTGTTAGGCTTGACTTGGCTACTTCTAGGAAGAGCAAAGTTAAAGGAGATGAAGGAAACAAAGGGAGATCTATAAAGTTGGTTTCAATCAATCTAAGTGTAGATTTTGTCTGAAGCTATTTGTTTAATGGCTATGGTAGCTCAATTGAGCTTCAATTGCTATGGCCCTATGAAGAAGTGCATTGTGCACCCTGCACACATCTTGAGCAAACACAATAGAAGGCATGATGATATTCATTTGGCTTTTTGAGAGCACTACTGTTATGTGCCCACGTGAAGGAGAGGAGGACTCATATATTATCACTTCACAATAGTGTTTTTACCATCATTGTTGACCATTCATGATGGTTCTTTTCCTCACTAAAAGGTAATAGCCATAAAATATCTCTCTCTATAGAGGCTAAAGCCATAACCATGCGGCAAAGTGGCTCACATGAGATGAAGTATAGGCCCAAGGATTCAAACTTGGTTCTGATACCAATGATACGAAGTATTGAAACGCCTTCTACCCTATCATACAAAACAAGTCTATGGACTGACGAAGACATACACACAAAGAGAATCCTACATTCACCTCCTAGCCATTGTTCACACATCCACTTTGCATGATCACATGTGAAACATATTATTTCCCTTCTACCATGTGCAAGTATACCAAAATATGTTATGTGGGAAATCCTGCTAAGTGAGGCTCCCACACTATGTGACACTCTTTTTCCTAGCAAACTCAGCTATGAAGGTGTTGTTCTAGACAAGGGTAGGTACCATGTCAATAAGCTCCACCTCCTTAATTGTCAATTCACCAAAGAGGTAGGATGATTTGAAGATCGTGAACAAGTGATGTGCATGAAGGTGGAGGTGAGAAGCACACAAGTGCACACACACATACACACACATACACACACACATGGTAGAGACAAGAGAGACACAATGGAAAGTGAGAATCACACTTGTATTTCTCAAAATAGCTCTTACAAAACTTGATCACACTAGCCAACTTCAAACAAGCTAACCTCAAAAATGAGCCCTCTAGCTCTTTTTATAGCTTTTTGACTAGTTTTGACTGGTTTTGAACCTAGTGTTTGGCCTAGTTAAAAAATAGGTTCTAAGGGTCATTTGGAGGTCCGAATGAAGTCTAAAAATTAGAAATTTTGGTATGAGAGTTCTACCTAAGCTCCTCAAGCTCTAGCACTCCTTGGCTGGCACAAAATGGGGTGGCTCGTTACAAAATCAGGGTTTCTATATTACATATGTTACATGAGTGATAAGAATCATTGTTGATGATTTGACCAAATTATAATGAAGATCTTTCGCTGAAAACTAATGGGTATGATCCTCCCTACTTCCTGCATTTTCCTTTCACATGCTTTCTCTACACTGATGTTTGTAGTTACTATCGATTGCACTATCAATACCCCCTCCCTCTCGTCTCTATTGTCCCCAATAGATCTTGGTTGTAGGGATCGAGTGATGTAGTTTTGCAAAAGAGCATTGGTGAGGGTTTGTTCAGTGATGTGGAGACCTTGTGCTAAATCTGCTTCTAGTTTTTCCCATTCAATTGCCTAAGGCTCATCTTGGGGCGCGAGTCTGTAATGCATCGAGTACCTCATCTGTTCACAGGCAAAAAGTTGTAACAAGTGTGTAGGCCTGTGGATGAGCACTTTTGAATGATACTCCCAGAATCTCGTAGTAAATATCTCTTCAAATGTTATTTTGTAACATGTTGGTAAATACTTAATCCGGTAGTGCCATGCATAACACACACAGAGCGACGACGTTGTACTCATATAATAAACAAGATCATTGTTATCGTGCTCAAAACTCGAGATGGACAGATGTGGGGGTCTGATGCATATGAAGATTTTAAATGTGGTTTGCATCAGATCAACAATTTTGATGGTCAAACAAGCTAACCTCAAAAATGAGCTCTCTAGCTCTTTTCATAGTTTTTTGACTACTTTTGACTGGTTTTGAACCTAGTGTTTGGCCTAGTTAAAAATAGGTTATAAGGGTCATATGGAGGTCCAAATGAAGTCTAAAAATTAGAAATTTTGGTATGAGAGTTCTACCTAAGCTCCTCAAGCTCTAGCACTCCTTGGCTTGCACAAAATGGAACGGCTCGTTACAAAATCAGGGTTTCTATATTACATATGTTACATGAGTGATAAGAACCATTGTTGATGATTTGACCAAATTATAATGAACATCTTTCTTTGAAAAATAATGGGTATGATCCCCCCTACTTCCTACGTTTTCCTTTCACATGCTTTCTCTACACTAATGTTTGTAGTTACTATCGATTGCACTACCAATACCCCCTCCCTCTCGCGTCTATCATCCCTAATAGATCCTGGTTGTAGGGCTTGAGTGATGTAGTTTTGCAAAAGAGCATTGGCGAGGGTTTGTTCAGTGATGTGGAGACCTTGTCCTAAATCTGCTTCTAGTTTTCCCATTCAATTGCCTAAGGCTCATCTTGGGGTGAGAGTCTGTAATGCATCGAGTACCTCATCTGTTCACAGGCAAAAAGTTGTAACAAGTGTGTAGGCTTGTGGATGAGAACTTTTGAATGATACTCCCAGAAGCTTGTAGTAAACATCTCTTCAAATGTTAATTTGTAACATGCTCGTAAATACTTAATCTGATAGCGCCATGCATAACACACCCAAAGCGACGACGTTGTACTTATATCATAAACAAGATGATTGTTATCGTGCTCAAAACTTGAGATGGATAGATGTGGGGGTCTGATGCATCTGAAGATTTTAAACATGGTTTGCATCAGATCAACAATTTTGATGGTCATTTGGGCGGCTACATCTGTCATGCTGTGAAGTTGGGGGAGCCGATGTCATATGGTAGCCATCATATAACCAATCGTGGGGGGAGGGGGGGAGCGTGGTGGTGTAAAATATGGATAATTGAGTAAGCCCTTGCATTGTTCATTATTCTATAGTTTGATGGCAAATGCAGTCCAAGAATGGCAACGAGGTACAAGGCTGTAACCTGGGTTGTACTTTAAGTGTAAGGGGGACTTGTCCTAGTATACATCATCTCAGGATATTCCTGCAGTAATTCCTTCCTCCAGGTGGGTTGGAAAATATTGCCTTGTTGGGCATTGAGTGGTAAATTGACGGGTTCAAACTAAGTGATATGTGTGGGTTTCTTGCCCATGGTTTTCTCAATCCCAAGATTATACTCGACCACATATATAAAGTAATCACTTATATTGGATTTCATTAATAGAGATGTACTTGCACGGTGCCGATTGTGCAAAGTAGGGAGATTGAAGAATCTTCTCCTTGATCACTACCATAGCCTGTAGTTGAGCTTCTATGCTCATTGAATGAGTCTTACCCAATTCTTCTACTGGTTTTATCCAGGTTGGTGTGGGGAGTTCGAATGTGTCTTTCCCTTCCTTAGTGACATGACCACCAAGGACAGGCTGAGGTTTGTATTCATCTTCAAAAGTGGCCTCCATAGGGATGGTGACTGTCTCTTCTTTTGTAAGTATTTCTGGTGGTGAGTCCCATCTAGGGATCTTTGAGGGATCTGGTATTTGAGTTTGAGGTTCTAGTACATGCACCTTGAGTGTATGCAATTCTTCCAATATTTCAGGCAACGTGACTTCTCGGATGGTAGGTGGTTGAATAGGTGCTTGGAGTGATAAATTTGCACCATCGCTTTTAAGTGTCTTACATTCCTCTGTCAGTTTTTCATAGCCTTCTAATAGGCATGCATGGTCTTCTATCAGCATTTGCATAGTTTCTGATGGGACCACCTTGAAGCGACTTGGACTGATCGGTTCGTCATGTTCGTCCAAGGTGCCTTCAAGATTTTCTCTATTTTGTTCTTGCAGGTGCTAATTCTCTTCTTTGGCCATTGCAAGCTGACATCTTAAGAGTCCCATGTTGCATGTTAGAGTGGCATTTATGATGATCTGTACTCGTAAATGTTCTTCCGCATCGGCGATCGCTTCTTTGGTTTTCTGCTCCAACTCCAACTCCATTGAGTGTTAAGCATGGTGGATTTCCTGATGGCATGCATTCAATGATGCATTCTTGATTGTTCATGAATTAAGGTTTGCCTAGAGTTGAGTGGTGGTATGTTGTAGAGCCTGATAGTGATTTCCTAAGGAAACAAACTCTTCACACACTTGATGCATGCAAACATTTGCTAAAATGTGCTATGTATAGTGGATGATGAAAATAATGATGGTGTGATGAAGAATGATTATTGTTTGGTGTGTAATGTAGAGGGTATAGGGGTGGCGTGAGGGAGCGTGGATGTTGTGGTGATAGTGAGAAGAGAGTGGATGTGAGTGAATGTAGTGTGGTGGTAGATGTGAGTGGAGGTGCGGTGGGTGGTGAGATATCCATGTCGCTAGATGTGTGATCTAAATTGAACTAATAGTGAAGAGTGGAGTGACCATTGTTGAGTGTGTAGGTGTAAATACAAGGTTTACAAATGTGGATGAATGTGTTACACGATTGTGTTCAAAAATTGATTGATGCATAGGAGAGGATGGTGGTATTGTACTGGGACTGGGGGCTATCACTGGTGAAAAAGTAATAGGTCTCTGTAGTGTGGTGAAGGGTTGTTGGGAAAAGGGAGTTGATGAAATGGAAGGAGTGAGGAAAGGATTAAGAGGTATTGGTGGGAATATTGATGTGGTAAAGGAGGTGAAAGGTAGGGTGGGAGAAGTGGAAAAAGGATGAACTGGGGCTTATGCTACAACACTCGAGATGGGTTGATCAAAGGAGGATGTACTAGGATACACAGGGGAGACTGGATGTACAAGCAATGGGAGGGTGGATTCGGATGTAGAGGCGAGGTCCACAGTGGTGGTGGGTATAAATGTGATGGATGTGGTGGAGAATCAATGATAATGACTTCATCATGGGGTGGCATATCAATAACTATTCTTAATTCTTGTTGATTGGAGGACTAGTCTTCGATTGCTACACATATGTATTCACCTAGCCTTGACATTAATTAGACATGTGGAGGGTCAAACTGTGGTCAAGGCTTCCATTTTAGGAAATTTAGTGCTTCAACAATGCTCACTACTTGAACTAGTTCATTAAATGCATTTACAAAAGAAGTTTCAAATCTACCATTTGCCAATTCTTGTTGTAGGATCTCTTTGCTTTGTTGGTCTGTGACCCAATGGCTTGCCCATATAGCTTGCATATTTTGATAGAGCTTTTGGATGTCAATCATATATGCAGCTGCATCTGAGGTGTCCTCCTCTTTGGTGCTTATGCCGCTTGTGTTGTCCTTTTTTATCATCCTCTTGCAATTCGTGACTTTGTTGACTCTAGTCTCCATCATCATCTTCCTCAGTAACTATTCAGTCTTCCTCTTATGAACTTGATACAGTTTGAGTGCCCTCATGTTTTGGTGGGGAGCTAGGATAGCTTGGGTGTTCATAATCCTGTGAGAAAAATTGAGCCTCTGAGAACTGAAACTCGCTTGAAGAATCATCTTGCATCTCGAAGTCAAATGTCATATTAAGTGGTTCTGTCTCTAGGTTGGGTGTAGGGAAAGTAAATGCCTTGGCACCAATAGTGGTTGCAACTTCTCTTGCTTCTATAGCTGTGGCTGTAGTGATGGTCATCATAGTGACTTGTGAGGTTATGGTTGCACTAGTAGCTCCTTCTGATGTGATCGGTCATGATAGACGAATTTGAATAGGGGGTACTACCAATGGGGGTCTGGTAGGTGATTGTTGGGGTGAAGGTTGAGGTGATGGTGAAGCAAGCACATGTAGGCACAATATTGTTCCTCTCATTCATTTTCTAGTTCTTGAATTTAGCATTTTATGAGACTTAGTAGCACCTTTGGAATTTTTTAATTCCACACTCGACAGGGCTCTCTTGATAGGAATGTCATAAGCTAAACATATATACACTATTCTGGCAATTGCACAACAATCATGAATGACTCTCTTCCTAATCCATCTTTGGTTTGCCAATTATAGTTGTTCTTGGATCCAGCTAGCTAGATCAATAGTTTGGGGTCCCGTATTTGCAAGATATAGCTCAAACCATATGCGTTTTTGAGGCAATGTAAAACAATCTTGAGTTGAGAAGGCAAAATGTTGCATGCAAACGACTTCGATAATTCAGGATTAATGGCTGAGATATCAGCCCACTTCAAAACGTCTTCTTTTTTCATAGGTTCGGGTATTAGTCTGTCCGTTTTTCTTGGTGTATGTGTGCCATGAATTTTCAATGTGGCCTTGCTGAGATCTACTGAGAGTTAAAACTTTTTGAAGGGTGGATCTGCAACTAATGATGACAAGATGAATGTGCCAGGAAGCTCCTTCCTTATTGGTGGTTGTAAGGTGGTGACCAGATAATAACAACAAAAAAAATCGTGTTTGGGAAGGGGGGTGCTAAAATATCCTGTGAATCCTGCCCTTGCCCAAATTGGTCTTAATTCCTCTGAATATTGAAGAGCTTCAAAATTCCTAGAGAAGAATTGATATCTTCCCCATATATCATCACTAAAGCATAGGGTTGCATTGTAAATGTGTTCCGCATGTGATTTACTATGTACTTTCTCGGTCCTTCCTATAGGAGGATCGTCAATAGGAATTGGCCTCATAAAATCTTGAAAGGTAGGAGGTCTCATTGAAAGGTGAGCCTTTGCCAATAGGTTCTCAAAGTCCACTGTAAGTGTGTTGGTGTCAGCATCAGAAGTTCCTTCGGCTTGCATTGTGATTCTGAGTGTTTGTGTAAAAGATTTGCTACAAAACGATAGCACATTAGCATGGAAATTAACTTTGATCCCAATAAAGTGAGATCACAATCCCTTTCCATAACTAATGTGTAGACCATGTAGAATTGTGTGTGGTGATTGTGTAATGATCTCTCAGTAACTAATGCAGGTCTCTAGACTTCCTACATGCTCTAAACAATGTATACATATCTTTTTAGGAGAGATGTCATTACAGTGATTAGTGAGTTAGTAGTGGTTATTTTTTACAAGGATTAAGGGTTAGGGAGTGTTTACAAGGATGAAGGTTAGTATTATGAGGTTTCATACTATAGAATGGGGTATAAAGGAGTCTTATGGGGGCTTTTTGGCACCCATTTCCTAAGGGCTGGTTAGGCTAACCACTTGCCCCAAAAGCCATGGTTTAGGATTACTTCCTAATCCTCTCTCTTAAGGCATGGTTCAACCATCTCCTACCAAGATTATGTGACATTCCTCCCCCCTCGGACTAAGCATTGCCCTCAATGCTCACTTGTGGGCCCTTCTGAATCTCTTGGACCCACTTTCCATGCATAAGCGCTTCCACCAACCTCAAAATCCAACACATGGACCTATTTTGGAGCTATCCAGCCCACCTCTCTCTAGTGCCCAAATGCCACACACCTTCATCTAAGACTAGTTTCACACTCACCACATCCCTTCTAATTGATTATAGCATTCTCTCCCTAGTCCTTGTCTTCGTAATTTCATAAGTTTAATGCATTCTAAGGCCTCTGCTTGAGCTTCTTCTCTTATTCTTCTCTCTTCATCTTTGCCCTTCTTTGCCAGTGTGACTCATCTAAGCATATCCTCGATGAGAGGTTCTTGATAAAGCTTGACTCTATAGTTAGGCATTATCTCTCCTTCTAAAGTGGCTAATTATAAAACTCCAGCCATTGAAAGCCTATTTATAATCATAGGTCCATACCATCATTTCTCTAGCTTTCATAGATGTTGTTTTAGAGTATACAACAAGACTAAATCTCCCTCCTTCAAGCCTTTATCCTTCACATGTGCATCAAAATAGGATTTTTTTCTCTTCTTGGCTGCATATATGCCTGCTACTATTCTCAACCTAGTCTCTCCTAATCGTTCCAAGTCCATGATCCTTGATGATAACTTGTGGCCAGTTCATTGCTGCTCTTGTGCAACCTTAAGGGTGGGTATCAAGAAATCTAAGGGAAGCATTGCATTTTGATAAAAAACCATATGAAAGGGAGTTGCATTGAGTATGGTTTTGCAGGCCACTCAATATGCCCAAACATAGTGGTATAATTATTTATCCCAATCTAAGCGTTTTTTGTTTACGAGTTTAGTCAGGACATTACAATAGTGCTTTTTGCATGTCCATTGGATTGAGGATGATGATGCAGACTTCTTGTGAATCACCATAAAATCCTATAACAAATATTCAATGACTTTATTTAGAAAGTGAGTCCCTCTATCGCTCACTAACTGTATAGGTAATCCATACATTGTGAAGACATGCTCAAATAACAATTTTGTAGTCGTCTGTGCATCATTATTTTTGGTAGCCTTAGCGCCTACCCACTTGGTGAGATAATCTAGTATTACGATGATGTATTAAGCATGAGTGCCTTTAGCAGGGGGGTTAATGGGTCCAACAAAATCTATATCGCACTTAGAGAAAGCATGTCCTCCCATCATGGGTTTCAGTGGCATTTCATCTCTTCGAGTTGGAAATTGAGCTCTTTGGCACATCTCTTCACATATGTACGTGCATCCACATGAAGAGTAGGCCACCATAGTCTTGAGAATAATATGTCCTTGATTATCCAATCGGGGCCAAAATGACCTCCTGCAACACCCTAGTGTGCAGTTTCTAATATGCTCAAATAGCCACTCTCGTGAAAACACAGTCTTAGATACCCATCTCTTTCTCTTTTGTACATATTATTGGTAATGAGTGTGTAGTCTTGAGCTTCTTGCTCTAGGCTTCTTTGTCTTGCTACAATCAATCCTTGTAGGAATGTTTTTGTCCTCAAGTAGGTTACCATTGGTCTGCTCCATTATGGTGTCAGAGACACATGGTATAAGGTCCCATGTTTAACTGGTGGTGTAACACAATAGATTGGGCATTTCTTGCACATTCTATAGACATCTACTTCCATCAAAGGCCAATACACTCCTAATCTATGCAGAGTCTATAGTGTGCAGTGTTTCATATGGTGTTGCTTTAATGCACCTACATGTGTTAATTGCAACCATTTCTCATGCTCTGATTCCTCTATGCAACAAGCAAAGATTTTTTGATTATCTTGTTTGTAAATATTTCTTGCCATTATTTGGTAGCATTGGGGCTTGATTATCTCTTGTTACCTTATTCTAATATGAGGATTATTGGGTCCAAATGTAAGAATAGGGCCAATTGGTTTAGTCCATTCATGCATTAGTTCAAGATTAAATAAATACACATCTGGTAATTCATCCAATATCCCTTGAGGGGGGTCTCTTGTAGTCAAACATGAAAGATGACCGATTTTGAGGTGGGTCTTTCCTTTCCTGACTACCACTTCAAAATCATACTCCATTAATAGTATAAACCAACATACCAATCTTCTAGTGTTACAAGGCTTGTTGTCTAGGTATAGCAATGCTTTTTGGTTGGTGAAAAACTTGAACTTGTTTTCCAATAAGTAATGATTGAATTTCTTTACTGCGTAAATCATTCTTAATCCTTCTTGCTCAATCGTGGTGTAGTTCCTCTCTACTGCATTCAAATGTCTACTTGCAATATATGCTATGGGGAGATCTATATTGCTTTCACTTGTAGGTTGTGCTAGCACACACCTGATAGCATAGTTGGATGCATCCACATGTACATGGAATGGCTTACTCCAATCCGATGTCATCAAAATTGGTGCTGAACACATGCATTATTTGAGTTCGTTAAATGATTTCTCACATCCATTCAAACTTAGTCAAAAGTGAGTACAAAGGCTTTGCAATGTTAGCATACATGTGTATGAGGCATCGATAGTAACCACAATGCCCCATGAAAGCTTGTACTTCATGTTTTTTGGCCTAGGTAGGCCTACAATCACCCTAACTTTCTCTTCATCTATAGAGATTCCATTCTTTGACACGATGTGTCCTAGAATCTTGCCTTTCCTGACGATGAAAATGCACTTTTTTAGGTTCCAATAGACCTGGTATTCTCGACATTTATCCAAGACTTGTTTCGATTTAGGGATGTGTGTTTGCATAATGTTGGAATGAGCACACAAATCATCAACATAGACTTCCAAGTTCTTTCATAAGAATTCCTTAAAGACATGACACATCAGCCATTGAAAAGTAACAGGTGCATTTTTCTTTAGGAGCAATGGCTACCTCATTATAACCTGAGAATCCATCAAGGAAGTTGTACACTTCCTTGCCCGCTACCCGTTCTAATAAGTGTTTTGTGATAGGAAGCAGATAACTATCTCTAATAGTGGTTGCATTAACTTTTTTTAGGTTAATGCAAACACATAAATTTCCATTCTTTTTGGGCACTACCACAATAGGGACACCCATTCAATATGCTCAATCTCATAAATGAATCCATCTTCTATCACACAATATATCTCTTCCTTAATCTTTGCTGCATAATTATCATTATAAGTGTGGTTTGGTTTTTGTTTCAAAGGCTTTGCTTCTTGAGTCATGGGAATTCCATGGGAGCATATGTCAGGGTCTAGTCCTTCCTTTTAAATTCTTATAACTCCATGCAAACACATCTCACATCATTCATAAGCTCTCCTTGTTCTTGAGGGTGAGCTTCTACTATGTGCAAGTATTCCTCTTCTGATTTGTATTGACACATTATTGCAGTGTTTTGGACTCGAAGATTGCAAATCTATTGTGACTCCTATTTTAGAAGATTTATAGCTGAGCCTTACATGTTTATTTGCAAACCTATTTGGTAGGCAATTAAGTGCATCTTTCACTAGTTAAGTCATATAAGAGTACTTGGATTGTTTTATCCTAAGAGGGAATCATTATCGCTAGATTTACATGATTTTTCTAACCCAAAATGGGTTGGTTGCTATGACACCCATGTGTCCACTAGTGGCTTTTGCTTCATTCTTGGTGGCTCATGCATATCTTGTTTGAGCAAGAAGTATCCTAATCTGACCACATCAGAGTGCATTGTTAGTTGCGAGGAACCCTATATCACATGCTCACACAAAGCATACTGACATGCACTATCATTATGTTAAAGAGAGGTTGTATGTTGGAGAGACTAGTTTGGCTTATGTGTCCACACATGATAATGTTGTAGAACTTTTCACAAAGGCTTTGGCTAGGGAGAAGTTTGAAGCTTTTTACAAAGCTTTGGGCTTACTTCCTTTATCTTTCCACTTGGCTTGAAACTTCCTTATACATGAGGTCCAACTCCTTATGGAAGTGCATGCTTACAAAAAAAATTTGGGAACTGTATTCTACCTGTCCAAAACTTTTCTATATATATTTTTTATTATTAGTGTTCTCATTCACTCCCTCATTATTTTGATCAACGAGATTGATAGTTAGCTCAAAGATTCTTATGGTATTTGGGTCCTACTTGGCATCATGGCCTTTAATATGGCATCAAAGTCCTTAATACAAAGGGGGCACTGATCTTATTAGATATTCTCATTCAAAATATGCTAGAGATCAAAACTCCTATTGATTCTTTGGGATACATAATCTTTCATGCCTCATTTATTGGGTAAGTATGAAGAAAAATAATTGTCCCCCCTTGCCTTGAACATAGGGGGCAGAGTGCTTGGGTATCCCACACATTGGACATTGAAATTTCTTGTACTCTCGAAAAAGAAAAATTGTCCCCTTTTCATCCATAAAGGTAGAGTAATGGCATATTTATTTATAGCATCTCAAGCTATTTGGCTTAACTTTTTCTGACCTAAAATTGTTATTTTGTAGGAATCTCCCATATGCATGCACACTGAGAGTTAATCAATTATAGCTATCACCCACGAATCTATTGAACCATTCTTAGAAGAAGCACATTGAGATCCAATAATAATTCATATAAGATAAGATATCATCCCATAAGATGTCATGATAATTTGGTGCGCATGTTCAAGAAAGGTAGTGTGCTAGTCTTGTTTGAGTTTTTGATGGACCTCTTCAACATTTAGTCACTCCAAAATGGATTTGTAGAGAGGATGTTGAAGGATTGATACCACATCTTAATCCTTTCCTTATTATCCTATTCTCTTATGCATGCATGCATCTCCCTTTTTAGAACTTTTTAATTCTTTTCTAGGAAACTTTCCAAATAACTATTCGTGTACTCAATTGTTGTAGAAGAAAGAAGTGAAGAAAAGTGGGCCCAAAATTTTCATGTTTTGAAGCATAAAATCATTTTTTTAAAACATTAAAGAGCCATGTAAATGCTCTAGAGAAATCCTCTAGAAGCATGATTCTTGAGCATTGTAACATTAGCCTTGTACAATATTAGGGATTTAGTGAATTTCAATAAAAGTTTTGGTCTCTTGTGTGAAAGGACCATTTTTAGGTCACATGTGTTGGAAAATAAAGTTTAGAATATGCTTGAGGTGGATTTGATCTACATCAAAAAAGCTATGGTTTGGATCATATCAAAATATCCATTGAAGCATTCTTTTACCTATGCTCATTTATTGTATTTTTTTAAAAGTTTTTTTATGGATCATTTACCATTGTAAAAGCCTAGAGATTCACACATGTAAAAGTGGAAAAAGAGAGCTAAACTTCCATGTATTTGAGGTTGCTGACTTGCAATGATCAATCAATCACCTAAAAGTAGATCAAACTAGATCTTCACTTTTCTTAATAGATTGTAGGAAAGTGAATTGATTCCCTCCAACAATTGATCTCGCTTACATTTGAATTCAAAATCCACTTGTAGAAGTCATGGAGCACTTCAAGTATATAAAAACTTCAAGTCAGTTGTACATTACATGGAAGCAATATACATACACTTGTGGCCATCATTGTTTTGCTCCTTCATTTTTTTGCATCATCTTCTTCAACAATAGTAAGCTTGCAGAGGCTTCTACTCTCTCTACAGAGCTCCAAATTGGATAAGTCAATAGTCATTGGAAAGTTATTAGCGTCTTGTTTACGTGTATAAATTGTCAAAGCATTTGATTTTGTACATTGGGAGAAAATTAAGTTTTTCTATCTCGGGGTCTATCTCTGTGCATTCTTGAAAAATAGGAGGTACCACTGTTGACTGTCACGTTAATTACAAAAGCATATTTTGCTTACTTCTTGTACTCTTGTGCATTATATACACTAAAAAATATGTCTATCACTCCTTCAACAGGATATTTTTCCAATTGTAATCATGTTGGTTGCTATGAGCATTTGAAGTTGATTGTCTGATCCAAAGATAGCAAGTTTTTTGAGCTAGTCAATGTGCAAACCTATCTATTTTGTATCGTCTCTTTCTCCTTGATGCTCCAAAGTACATAATGCATTTTATTGCACTTATTGCATGCCTATAAGGTCTATTTGAGTCTCCATAAGCTCAAGGGTTGGTCTTGTGCCGATTGGCTGGACCGAACTTCATCGCTTCACAACTCACTTTTCTACCTCCTACAAGCTTCTCCAAGTTCTTTCAGTGGTAAAAGAGCTATATCAAGATGGGTGATAGATTTCCCTCAATGATTGAGAATCTTGATTGACACAACTATGTGGCTTCACAAATCATAATGGATGCCCATTTGCAATGTACAAATCTTTATGGAATTGTAGTAGGTGATGAAGCTATGCCTATTCCAAGATCCAAAGGAGGATCTACACAAGAGGAGATAGATAAGCTCACACTTTGGTGCGCAAGGGATGCTCAAGCAAGGTCATACATACTAAACTCTATCTCTGACTTTCTATTACCACAGATTAGAGGATGCAACATATCTCAAGAGACTTGGGATGCCCTAGAGACTTTCTTTTCTGCTAATACCAAAGCAAGAAAGAATCATCTTTGGAACAAGTTCAACCAAATGAAGAAGGCACCTAAAGAAACCATCACAGAGTTTGTTACCAAGGTCAATGAGGTTGTGGATCAGTTAGCATCCATTGGAGAGCTGATTGAAGAAGAGGCTATCATGTGACAAATTCTAAATGGGATTCAAAGTGATAAGCAAGGTAATCCTTCACCATGGCTTATGATCTCATCATGGATGTGAAAACTCCAGACTTCAACATCTTTCTTGGACAACTCTTCAATCAAGGGGCCAACAATAGCATAAAGGAAGGTAAATCCTATCATGGTAATTTGACTAGTGCTCTATATGCAAATAAGAAGGACAAGAAGTTGAATGGCAAGAAGAAGGAAGAAGATGAAGAGGAGACTTCCCAAGCCAACTTCGCAAGCAAGAGAAAGTGGAAAGGGAAGAACAAAGGACCAAAGCATGACAAAGCCAAACTTAGAGTGTTCAACCTTGTGTCATGTGTGATAAGACCAACCACACCACTCAAAATTGTTGGTTCAATGGGAAGACCCAGAAAGAAAGTGGAAGAGGTGGATATGGCAGCAATAGAGGCATAGGTGAACACAACCTCAATAATAACAATAGAGGCCATAAAAGAAGGGACAACAATTATTCTAAAGATCAAGCACATGAAGACTCATTGCTTCTAATGAATCCAAGCCGCAAAGAAGTTAAAGAAGATGATCATTTGTTCTATGTAGATTCAAGATGTTCAAATCATGTTGCAGGCAAAATTGCTCTTCTATCTGATTTGGAAAGTCCAAAGCATAGACATGAAGTTCAAACAGGGGATGGAAAAAAGCATAATGTGGAGAAGATCGATAATGTCAAAGCTTCCAATGGTAGGAAAAACGTTCTAAGTAAGTTTCTCTATGTACCCACTATCACTAAAAACCTAATAAGTGTAGGCCAAATAGTTGAAAAAGGCTTGCAAGTTAGGTTCACCTAACATGGAGCTTTTGTGAAAGATCCATGTCAAGGATTCAAGAAGATAGCTAGAGGTGCTCTTTACTTTTGAAGTAGGAGAAACCAGGAACATAGCTCTATTCACTTTTGGGTCTCAAACCCTAAGTGAGCTTGAAGTGCGGCATAAGATATTTGCGCATGTGAATGAAAGAACCTTGAAGGATATATGTAGGGATCGAAGTGTTCTAGGACTTCCAAACATATCAAAGCAACACACGATCAACATATGTGATGCATTCAGATTGGGAAGGCACAAAGACAACCGTTCAACCACAAAGGCTACATCCACAACAAATTATTGGATTTAGTACATATAGATGTTTGGGGACCAAGTCAAGAACCTTCATTGGTAGGATCAAGCTATTATTTCTCATTTATTGATGACCATAGTGGATGGACTATTCTGTACTAGGCTATTTCGACTACTTTGTACCTTGTCAATAGACTACCATCCGAATCACTTCAAAGTATGACTCCTTATGAAGCATGGCATGGAAGAAAACCTAGCCTTGGACATTGCAAGGTGTTTGGTTGTTTACAAGAATTACCTCTAATTACTTAGCATTTGTAGGTTCAAAGCTAGTGTCATGGAGTTCCAAGAAGCAACCAACATTTGTTTTATCCTCAACTGAAGTAGAGTACAGAGGTTTGACCATAACAACTCAAGAGGCAATATGGTTAAAAGCATTGTATACAGATTTGGGACGTGAGTTCCAAACCTCACATATTTGGAGATAATGTAAGTTCCATGCATCTAGCAACAAACCCTATTTTCCATGCAAGAACCAAACACATAGAGGTTCATCACCACTTCATCAAGGAGAAGCTCATGGAAAAGGATATTGACATTTCTTTTGTTCCACTGAAAAGCAAGTAGTATATATGATGATGAAGGCACTTGATGGAATAAAGCTTTGTAGATTTAAATCAATAGTAGGCATTCAACCTATTAGAGTGTTGGCAGTAGCCTTGGTACACCAGGACGTAGCCTTGGTACACCAGGACTTACAAGACGTGAAAGTCAAAGAAGGGAGTCAGAGCGAAGGGACAGCACAAGCAAACAGGGCAGTCAAAGAAGATCTGGCAAGTAGGCCAATATTTTTTCAAGACATTAATGCAAATCAAGAGATGGACATGCAGGGAGGAAGAGCAAGTAGGGAGCTCGAAGATATGTATGGCAGATCACTAGAAGAAATCCCTACAACAATAGTGATTTTTATCACTAACAATCATTTGTAAATATCATTTCACATTTTTGTAGCTCCATTTTGTGCAAGCCAAGGAGTCCTTGAGCTTGAGGAGCCTTAGAAGTAGTTACGTACCAATTTTCGTATTTTTTAGATCTCGTTTGAGCCCCCAAATAAGCCCTGGAACCTAATTTTTAACTAGGCCGGACACTAGGTCTGGACAGGGCCAAAAGCTAGTCAAAAACTATAAAAAGAGCTAGAGAGCTCATTTTTGAGGTTAGATTGTAATTGAAACGAACTTGTAAGAGCACTTTGAAAGTAATCTAAAAGCTCCATTGATTCTCTCTCTTTGTCTTGCCGTGTGTGCGCGCGTGTGTGTATGTGTGTGCATGCTTGTGTGCTTCTCACTCACGCACTTGTGCCGCCACTTGCTCGAGGTCTTCATACCATCCTCACGTCTTCCCGGATTGACATTAAAGGAGGTGCTACTCATCATCGAGCTACACCAAATTTTGGCGCCGTTGCCGGGGATCGAACCTTGAGGACGAGCGTGTGATGGTAAGACGTAGAGTTGACGCGTTGGAGTTGTAGGTATTTTCTTCACTCTCATCGATTTTCTTTTACTTTCTTCACCATCTTCATCATCATCATCATCATCACCATCTCCCACCTCCATCTCCATCATCGCAAAAATTTCAGTTTTTGACTATATCCCCATCTCCACCTCATTTCCCTCATTTCACTTGTGAGAGAGAGCGAGAGAGCGAATTTGCATGTGCTGTTTTTTGCATGTTTTGTGAGCATTCTGCAGGTACAGGCCGCATCATCGTCCCCAGCACCCTGCGCAGGTACGGAAATCTGAGTAATTGTCTGTGTGTCGCCGAGCTCTGTCAATCGCGACCGACTGAAAACTTGCTCTAATTGCTAAACAAAGTGCATATCCATGACCTACAGGCCTAGAGCTTCCCAAAAATGTGTTTAGTTTTTTGAAATTCCACAGATTTCTGTCAATTGCGATCGCTCTGTCAATCGCGATCGACAAACCACGACGGACAGATCTGTCAATCGCGATCGACACGTCAATCGCGACGCCCACGACGGCTCTGTCAATCGCGACCGACAGAGTCAACGACCGATTGACCACGACCGACTGACCATACGCGTGACACGTGTCAATCGCGATCGAGTCATCAATCACGATCGACTCATCAATCGCGACCGACACAGTCAACGACGGTTTGACCACGACGGACAGACCACGACGGCTCTGTCAATCGCGACCGACACGGTCAACGACTGTTTGACCACGATCGACAGACCCTCGCGACCGACCTGTCAATCGCGATCGACTCATCAATCGCGACCGGCAGAGTCAACGACGCTTTGACCACGATTGATTGACTTTTCGGCCACGTGTCAATCGCGACTGACCAGTCAATCGCGACTGACAGCCACGACGGACCTGTCAATCGCGATCGACACGTCGATCGCGACTGACCTGTCAATCGCGACCGACAGACTTTGCGAACGCGTTAGAAGGGCAAATTAGGTCAAATTTTCAAGGCAAAGTGATTGGTCTAAATTGTGATTAAGTGGGGGACAAACTCTAGGGTGTAGTATTGCATCGTTAGGCCGTGCCACAAGCTACTCGAGTATTCCTGTTTGACTGTTAGCTTGTATTGAATCCTGATTTAACTCCCTAAACCCTGAACAGTCCTAACTTTTTCATACGAAATCCAATTTTTGAGCTCTTGGGCTTGTTGGAAAGCTCGTGGGTATTTTGAAGTTGATTTTCAGAGAGGGTATTTTGAAGTTGACCATACCCAGGGGGCTCAAAGTCAGGGGTCTTTAGAATTATTTTCCTAAAAAGTCACAATGCAAATATGTGTATATGTTACATGAATGAAAGTTGTTTGTTGTGTCCTTGAATCTAAGCATTGAGCTAACCGTGGGACTTTTATAGGTCCATTGAGAGCAACAGAGAGCGTACAAAGCAAGGTTTCTTTGCAAGCTTGAGAACCGGGTTCTTGAGCACCATAAAGCAAGGGATCAACAAGTAAGGTTGGATTATTCTCAACTCCCTCTGTCATTTCCTAGCTCAAGCTAAGAACGAGTAGAGATAGGAGTAAGCCAGGGCGACGATAGGCAGTTATCAAGTTGAAGACTACCTAAAAAACTCAAGTTCAAGTTAAAAACATAATCTCTGTACTGTCGATAACCTAAAGGAAAAGAACCTAACGTGGAACGATCAACCTAAAGTACGAAGAACATTCAAGTGTTCCTGACGACGTGATATCAGACAAGACCATAAACACAATAATTAACTAAAAAGAATCAAGTGACTGGTACCAATTGATTGGCAACGAGGTTGTACGCTGGAAAAATTGGGATAATCAGTTAGGCATATGAACCTTCGATCAGGACGACACCTAGCAAGGGAGAGACAAAGCCTTAGGTCTTCAGAGGCTAGCGTCAATCACACTGCAAGGTCCTGGGCCCAGCAGTTGAGCCACCACTCATACTACCCTAGCTCTGAGACCAGTGAGTCAGAAATGTCTCAAGGCATGGACAGACCTACGGGAAGTTCAGGAGTGCCTTATTTGTACAGGGTAGAAGGCCCTTACAAAACACAACTGGAATATCTTAGGACCAACCGACTAGGTGCTAGCATCTATGAGGACGGCCTAGGAAGATCCGTGGTCCAGATTAAAAACCCTGACCAATCCATAGGACTAGAACACCCAGCTGTCAAGTTTGAAAATGGTGCATACCTGGACAAAGAAGGAACTATATATGTGGTCACTAGTCACCCTGATAGGACAGATGACTTCGGGAATGTGATCTCAGAAGCGGACTTAGGTGACCTAGAACAAGGGAACATGGATGCGGAACCTAGAACCCCTCGAGGTAAATCAGTTCTCACTAGGATTATCACGCCTGAATGGGTCCCCCAAGACAACAAGAGCATAGAGTTGCTCCTCAATCGAGAAACTGATGAAGCCTTTTGGAGGTATAAGTCTAATCAGCCAACAGACATAGGAAATATCATGATCTATGAACTTAAGGATCCAGATAGCCCAGGCAGAGTGACCTACTTAGATCATGCTTCAGAACGGATCTTTGTGGTGACAGAAAATGATAGGCATGCCTACACTTGGAAGGGTGAATTCATTTTCCCCCAACCAAGATCAAATGTATCCTATGGTCACCCTGGAGCTGGAACTTCTCAAGCTCATGGTACGCAAAGAGACAGAAGTAGAGATAGACCGGAAGTAAGCTTTGCCAACTCAGTGGGCAGAGAAAGAACGAGAACAGAGACGAATAGGGTAGAACCTGAGATGCATAGAGCCCACAGGAACCAAAGAAATGTAGATGGATTCCCTCTGCCGAGACCTAGAGAGCACACAAGAACTTTGAGACCCACCCAGCTAGTTAAGTCCATGAAGAATTACTTTGACGGCACAGGAGATCCCTATGATCATGTGGCGGAGTTCAAGCAAGTCTTGAGGGCTGAACAAGTGGAGGATCTGTTCACGCAGTACAATGCCTTCGGTCTAACCCTTAGGAACACGGCACTTACATGGTTTCAGCCATTAGATGAGCGTCAGTTCAGGAGCATAGATCAACTCCTAGAGGCATTCATTGTAGAGTTCTCTAAGAGCGGCATAAGACACAATACATCCTCATTGATTCACAGCTTCAAACAGACCCCCCAAGAGACCGTGAGACTTGCAGGAAGAAGATTCAGACAATATCTGGAAAGGTGCCCTATTTCGGAGCTACCCACATCTGCTAAACAAGTAGCCTTATTCCTTGATGGATTGCTGAGTACGAAATTGAGATCCTATGTGTATCTGAAGGACCCTAGGACTATAGAAGAGTGTGTACGCATGTGCATTGACATTGAAGATAACCTAGGGGAAGAACTAGAGCTTTCCAAAATCTACAAAGATTCAGATAGTGCATCTAGTCACTCTTCCACGCAGTCCACATCAATTGAGGAACTTGCCGAAAAGGTAGCTCAGAAATTAGGTGTATCGAGCAAACAAATCCCAAGGTTTGCCCCTGTGAAAAGATGCTATACATGCGGTGGTGACCATATGGCGAATGTCTGCCCTATTATGGCTCAACCCCAAGTAAACCCTAGTAGCCAGTACTGCACCATAGAACGGAGATACACCAATCACACCGCACAAGATTGCCCATACAACAAGCAGGCAGTTAGGCAACCCTACCCGCAACCCTACCAACAAGGCAGATACCAAAACCAAAATACACCACCACAATATGCTAGACCCCAACAACCCTACCAACCACAATATCAGGCCCAACAGAGACCCCAACCGGTACTAGCTCAACAGCCCCCAAACCCCGCTAACGTAATTCCAGTAAAGTATGCTGTTGCAGAAGAAAACCTGAATAGGGCCATAGTACCGGTAACCCCATTGATCTCGGAAAGTGACCCAGGTGACCATAGCTTTGATTCTACACATGTCGATAGTCCCCAGGCTTACTACATGCAGTCTCCAGAACATGGTGAGTCTTACTATAGTGAGGAACCAAGTGAACCTAGTTGGGAGTCAGATTACACGAATGTCATGTATGCAAACCCCAACCCCAGGCCTCAACCTAGGCAAGTAAGACCTCCATTCCCAAGAGGACTGTGCTACAGATGCCAAGGAGATCATCTCATTCGTGATTGTCCCTTGCCCCCACCTACACAACCCCAGTCAGTGACTATCCAAGGTTTTTGCCAAGATTGTGGAAAAGAGCATCTTTTACGAGATTGCCCAAAGAACCCCAATAATATGCCAAAAATCACTCCGATCAATGTGATTGGTTTGTTGTAGATTCCTCAGGAAGCGTCACTTCCACTGCACCAGTGCAGGTAGTCACTAGAGCTCAGGCATTGCAGCAAAACCAAGAGACAAACCAGGATAAGAACTCAGAGGCTAGTGAACCCGAGAGCATAACAAAGAAAAGGACTAGAGCATGGAAAGATAGTAGGGAAAGAATGAAAAGACAATGGGCTAAAAAGATGAGTGAACTTGAGGAAAGCATAAGAGAAACCAAAGCTAGGATAACTGAAATCACCTCTCAAATCCCCTCTCACAATACCCCGCCGCCACCCCTACCATCTCCATCCGACTCACCACCTTCCCCACCGCCTCATCAAATCCCACCACCCCCTAGAGTTGGATCAGTCTTAGCAGATCCCACTCCTGAAGACCTAAACATGATGCTTAAAGCATATCAGGCCAGAATCCAAGAAGGGCCAAACGTCACGGATCATGACAAGTGCTATCCTAGAGCTGACCTAGAGATAGAAAGAACCAAACTGTGCGCGAAAATGGTCGCATTGGCTCAGACTATGTTTGAAGCCAGTCGCCTTTTCAATTACTCGGGCTCAGCCAAGACGCAATTACACTTGGAGGGATTCCTAGAAAAGTTAGAGAGGATAATTGCAAGATCTGACAAGGAAGAAAAAAATCAGGAGAAAGAAAAAGCAAGCAAAAACCTGAGCCATTCCCCATCGGAAGTTTATGCAGCCAATTCCACTAAACCAGACAACTTCCCCTCCTTAGAAAGAATAGAAAGGCTAATTGCACAATCAGAAAAGGAACCTGTCCCTCAAAGAAAGGAAAGGGCGAGAGAACAGATAAGCAAGCCTCCTCAAGAAGCTTATCTTCCCCCCCAAAGATCACAGGTGCCTCCCTCGAAAGCTTATGTACCTCCACAGGTAACCCACATTCCTTCCCAGAGAACATATGAGCCTGTTCGGAAAAGTAATAGCATAAGTAATCCTCCCCAAGAAGCTTGTGCTCCAGCTATCTATGAGAACGAGAAGAGAGCCAACGTTAGAATGTGCCCTCCTTCCCAGGTTGCTTACGTGCCTAACTCTACGGAGCCAGACACTTCTTCTTCTATGAATCGGTTTGCACCAGACTTCCTACGAGAGATTCAAGAAGATAAATGGGATAACGAAAGTGAAGTCGCTCCTCCTTTTGAACTTGTGGACGATGCACACGACCAATTCCCGCAAGACATCCCATCAATTTACGGGGAACATGAGAGTGCTCAATCTCATGAGAGATTGGACTTTGAGTCTAATTCCATACAGGAGCTACCCCACTTCACAGGCCCATGGGAAGCAAAGTCCACATGTATGAGAGCACCCACAGTCATGGTAAGGAACGACGACTCAGTCATACCGAGGAACACGGAAGTAGTAACGAACACCAAGGTGCAACGCGATCTCACTTTGGAAGAGCTGCCTGAGGATAGACCAAACGCGCGGAAATATGTAGATAGTCAAGTAACTGAAACTGCAAAACCTCGTTCCCGGGTAGGATCCCATAGGACAGTACCGGAAATTCCCTTGGATAAGATAGGAGATATGTGTGAAGGTGAAGAAGGGAACACCTACCTTCCCATCACCTACCAGGACTACACCACGAAGGCAATTTTGGACTCAGGTGCAGGCGTTGCAATTGCCACTACCTCCTTATGGAAGCGTTGGGGTAAGCCGGCACTCAGGCCGACGAGAATGAAATTGCAAATGGCCGATGGTCACATAGAGAGACCCCTAGGATTGCTAGAAGGAATAACTCTCACCACTTGTGGTGTCGAATTTGAACATACCTTTGCCATATGTGACTTCAGCAAAAATCATGCCTATGAGATGATTTTGGGGAGACCATTCATGCGACAGTTGCAAGTGGTACAGGATTGGGGAACCAATTCTTTGTACCTGCAGCACTTAGGTGTTACAACCAAAGTCAATCTCAAGGATTATTCTCATAGAGATGTCCCTCCTATCCAAAGAATCGGTGCATTCCATAGGGTCGGGATCCTCATGGATGCATGAAGATACTCACTTATGGATGTGCAAGGTAGCAGTAGAAGAAGAGAAGAGAGAGAAAGCCAGAGAGGTAGGTGCGAACGAAACTCATAGACCCATTCAAGACCCAGCCTATGCACCTATAGTCTTTCCAGATGAGGAGTTTGAACCCCATGGCTGGGCAGAAATTTTAGCAACAATGGACGTAGCCATCAATGAAGAACAATGGACACCTCACTGTGATGAGGATGGCTATGATATTTCAGTCTTCTCCATAGAGCCAATCATGGGAGAGGCAGTTTTAGAAGAATGCGAACCTAGCCCTGATGCATTTGAGGATGCAAGTGACTCCGATCTAGAGTCAATCATTATGGACCCACCATTTGCATCAGATGAAGAATACTTCCATGAAGTAGAATTTCAACCTCAGAAGCATGGAGAGGTTACAAATGATGTAAGATTAGCAACACATATGACCTCGAAGGAAGAAGGAAAGAAACGAAGAAAGAAAGAAGTCTTACCAGAGGAGGAAGAATCTTTGTTTGAGGTCCCAGAAAATTTTAAGAAGTACGAGATAGATGACAGGAGAGTCATGATAAGAATGCCTAAACGAGAGGCACAATCAGGAGAGGCCTATGATAACAAAGAAACCACCAAGAAAATAGTAGTGGCCATAGAAGAAGGAGAGGAGCGATGCACGTATATAGGCCATGACCTGACAGAAGAAGAAGAGCATGAATTGATTGCCTTGCTAAGAGAATACAGAGATGTATTCGCTTGGAGTTACAAGGATTTGAAAGGTGTTGACCCTGACATATGCTCACACACTATCCCCATGACCTCAGATGCCAAACCCTCTAAGCAAAAGCCTTATACATATAACGATAATTACGCTGCTAAGATCAAAGAAGAGATAGATAGACTGGTGGAAGCTGGATTTATCTATGAAATTGAGCACACTGAATGGGTATCCCCCATCGTAGTGGTGCCCAAGAAGAATGGCAAACTGCGTGTGTGCATTAACTTGAAAAAGGTTAATGCCGCCACGATTCGAGATAACTATCCGCTTCCCATCACAGAACATCTCTTAGAAAGAGTGGCAGGCAAGGAAGTGTACAGCTTCCTTGATGGATTTTCGGGCTACAATCAAGTAGCCATAGCTCCAGAGGATCAGCATAAGACAGCCTTTGCCACAGAATGGGGCATTTTTGCTTTTAGAGTAATGCCATTTGGGCTTACCAATGCACCAGCCACCTTCCAGAGGCTGATGTGCCATGTGTTTAAGGAGTTCCTAAGGAAGAGTTTAGAAGTCTATGTTGATGATCTTTGTGCTCATTCCAACGTTAGACAAACCCATATTCCTGAACTCAGACAAATCTTTGACAAATGTAGAGAATACCAAGTCTGCCTGAACCCAGAAAAGTGCGTTTTTATGGTCAGGCAAGGCAAGATTCTAGGACACATAGTGTCAAAGAATGGCATATCTACTGACGAAGAAAAAGTGAGAGCCATAGCAGAGCTACCTAGGCCAAGGAATGTCAAGGAAGTACAAGCTTTCATGGGGCATTGTGGTTATTATCGACGATTTATACACATGTATGCTGTCATTGCAAAGCCCATGTACGGACTTCTGACAAACTTTGAGTGGACGGATGAATGTGAGAATTCCTTCCAAGAGCTTAAACGAAGATTATGTTCGGCACCAATCTTGACCACACCAGATTGGAATAAGCCATTCCATGTTCATGTGGATGCATCCAATTATGCTATTGGATGTGTGCTCGCACAACCTACTGGTGAAGGTAACATGGATCTTCCAATTGCCTATGCCAGTAGACAATTGAATGCGGCTGAACGGAATTACACCACTACGGAGCGAGAAGGATTAAGCATGGTATATGCAGTCAAGAAATTTAGACACTATTTGCTTGCAAATAAGTTTAAATTTTTTACTGATCATCAGGCATTGTTGTACCTAGTAAACAAGCCATGCAATACAGGTAGATTAGTAAGATGGTTTCTCTTACTAATGGAATACGACTTCGAGGTTGTGGTAAGGAAAGGTAGGACTCACTTACGAGCAGACCATCTCTCTAGACTCACATCTGGAGAAGCCCCACAAGGAGTGTCAGATGACCTTCCTGATGCTTACTTGTTTAATTTGGAAGTTGTACCGCAGTGGGCTAAGCCATTGGTACCAGTCTTGACATACGGGCCTAATCATCCAGTGGTAAACACACGGAATAGAGAGGTTGTAAAAGCCCAAAAATACCACATCATGGCAGGAAGCATGTACAAGCACACAGATCAAGGGATCTTGGCTTGTTGCGTAGAAGAGGATGAGTACGCTAAATGGTTGCAATTAGCACATGTAGGTGCGTTAGAGCAACACCATTCAAAGCAACGAACTTTACAGACTCTAAAGAGATTCGGAGTGCATTGGCCAACTATGGAAGGGGATGTCCAAAAGTTGTGCAAGGAATGCCCAATCTGTTGCACTAAACCACCAGTGGAACACGCTACTCTGTATCAAGTATCCATTGTGCCAGATTGGAGTGAACCTCTAGTATCATTCTTGAGGACAAACACATTCCCTCCAGACATGACTCTAGCTAGGAAAAGGAGTTTAGAACAAGAAGCCCAGGATTACTCACTCATAGGTGATAATCTATATAAGCGCGGAAAGGATGGTTACTTGAGACTGTGTGTTCATGAAAGTGAGTATCTTAAGATCTTAGAAACTGCTCACCAAGGTGTAGCAGGAGGACACTTTGGACCGGATCGGGTGATCAAGGCAATCCTATTTGCGGGCTTTTGGTGGCCTACCCTTCACATGGATGCACATACCTATGTGAAACGGTGTGATGTCTGTTAGAGGACTCAGTATCCCATACGCAAAGATGAGATGCCACTGAAACCTATGATGGGTGGACGAGCATTCTCTAAGTGGGGAATAGACTTTGTAGGTCCTATTAATCCCCCAGCTAAGGGATCTCATGCGGAATACATCATTGTTGCAACAGACTATCTAACCAAATGGGTAGAGGTAAAGGCTACGACAAAGAACGATGCTCAAACAACTGCCAAATTCTTGTTTGAGAATGTATTCACGAGATATGGACTACCTATAGAGCTTGTAAGTGATAGAGGCACTCATTTCTTGAATGAAGTGATTGAAAATCTACTCCAAGAATTCTTGGTAATACACAAGAAGTCTGCCCCTTATCACCCTCAAGCTAATGGACAAGCTGAGAGCACTAATAAGATTTTATGCAATGTACTGACGAAATTAGTGAACACTAAACGCTCTGATTGGGACAAACAGCTACACCATGCTGTTTGGGCATACCGAGTTGCCTACAAAACGGTACTCCAAGCCACTCCCTTTCAGATGGTATTCGGTCAAAACGCTGTGCTACCCTTGGATTTCCTGATTCCTACGTTGAAAGTAGCACAAGAGCACGAATGGACAGGTCACGAACTCTCCTCTAGGATCTTTGACCTTGAACGATTAGGGGAAACAAGACTAAGAGCCGCTGCAGGAATATATGCAGCCAAGAAGAGACAGAAGGCATATTTCGATGCCCATGTGAAGGATAAAGGCTTGAAAGCAGGAGATCTAGTCCTAGTCTATACACTCAAACAACACGCGAGGAAGCTAGAAAAGAGAGGCTATGGACCTATGATCATCAATAGGATCTCCACAAGCGGAGCAGTACAATTGGCCACATTAGAGGGTGATGTTCTCCCAAATTATATTAGCGGTTGCAGAGTCAAGTTGTACCAGGAACCCCTCACGGAGGAAATGCTCAGCCGACTCAACACTGCTAAGAAACGCAAAGAGGAAGAAAAGCGAGTTAGAGAAGAAGCTCAAGCAGAAGCTTTAGAACGCATCAGAAGGATGAAATTACGAAGGCAAGGTAGAGAGCAGCCTAGGACAAATGACTATGCAGATCAAGGATATCATATGGCAATGTGTGAAGTCGCAGGAACCAGCTCACCTAGGATAACTGATCGACGTCCTTTCGTAACCCTAGATATAGGACAAGGAAAAAGTGCAAGGACTGTAAGAGCCTTGATTGACTCAGGTGCAGCCACTAGTGCTGTTAGAGTGTCTTACTGTCAAGAGCTGCAGTTAACTGTCAATCCTGTGGAAGCATATCTCATAGGATTGGGAGGCGTGGAAACCCCTTGTATGGGCGAGGTGGAACTTCCCCTCTACATTCATGATGAGGCAATGACAGTTAAAGTGTTAGTGTGTCAAGATGAGGATCTCACTGAACCTCTTGTCTTGGGTCAAGACTGGATCTACGACCAAGCAGTCAATTTGAACCTAAGAAGTGGACTTCTTCAGGTATGGGTCAATCATAGTCGAGTTACAGTAGAATTAGACAATGGAGCACTCAAGGAACTAGGAAAGGCACAGACTCCTGGTCCTTCCAGGGGTGCACATGAAGTTGACCATGCTGTTCTTGTCCAAAACTATGTGTTGCAGAGGAAGGATATTCACAAAAAAGAATTCCGGGATGCAAAGGAACTCCCTTCTTTTCCAAAGGCCAGAAGAAGGCAACAAACCAAGGTGGATCACAAGCCGAAGAAGCAGAGTGCTACCTATGTTAGAGATCAAAAGTACCTGCGCAGCAGAATGTCCCAGCAAGTGAAACAAGTGTGGGTACGGAAAGGCGAACACCCGGTTGCACTCAAGCCAACCACACGAGCAAAGCCTCTTATTAGTGACCAACAACACGACGCTAATAAGAAGTCTTTCAGAAATTCTTCTGCTAAAGTAAAATTTATTTGGGTGCCCAAGAAGTCGATGAAGGCAAGCCCACAATCAAGACAAATTTGGGTGCCTAAGGCTTGCTTGATGGCACAAGTCGCTACGCTGAGGCCACAACCTAAACAACACAACGCAGCTACGCATATTGCCAGTATTCACTCGTTCTCAACGCTCATGAACACACCAAGACCCAAGAGCGTGCATGTAATCAATTGTAAATGGGTCCCAAAAAGGCCTCGTTTTCAAACCACGACATCGAGGAAGCTCTCTAGAGACTCTTCGAAACCGAAAACAAAGTCCATTCACTGCATTTGGCAGCCTAGGGCCTGTAATAAACCCCCCGACCCCAATTTGTAAATTCATGCCCACTTACTAACTGCAGTAGTCTCCTAGGACAACACAAGCACTAACTACACACACTGTCTTCATGCACTTACTAACCACTAACTCACCATCCACCTCAAGTTAATGTTGTAACGGGGACAACACAAAATTATTCTATCCATTACGATGTTAACACTTGGTTCTATATTCTCACAGAACCAACCAGCAAACAGGGCCATGGCAGAAGCAGGTACCAGTTCTCAAGCCGGATCTGGTGCCCAGATTGTGGACATAGAAACACTTCTCCTTGAGCCACGTCTCACCGCAAGACCGCAAGAGCTTCAAGCAGTGCATGTGCTCCCCATTCAGGATCCTCCTCAAGGGCATACTTCTCAAGTAGGTAAGCATGCGCATTGGTTCAGTGATGTTGCTGGACCACTGGGCGATGGAACCTATTTCTGGGAAGCAGAATTGGAATTCAATGGCAAATGGGGTCGATACCACTTTTTCGCACGCGAGTTTGAAAGCTATCAAAATGCCGAAGTCATGAGATCAGTTTGGATCAAAGCGGGTGTGGAAAGTTATTTCAGGACTCACTTACCAAAGCCGGATTTTTTACGATGTTCTTATCTGATCAGTACCATCACGCCAAGCAGAGCCAAGGGCGGCGACAGCACCTTTGTGTTGCCATCACTGCTGCCGGGTAATGAGCTTAAAAGATTCAAGTTGACCCTCAATCTGGTAAGAGAAGCATTGGGTATGTATGGCATGCACATCCCAACAGAAAAGGAAACCATGGTTCCAGGTCGAATGAAGCACAAAGATCTTAATAAGCTGAAGGACATGGTTGCGATGACACCTACCATTGCGCTTCACCTGCGAACCATCATGCAACATTTTGCTTTTCCCGCCCAAGAACGATTCACAATGCCCCCGAAAAAAATATGGTTCAGTTTATATCTAGCAGAAACCGAAAGCCTGCCCATCAATGTGCCACACTGGATCATAGATCAGATCCACCTAGCGCATCAAAGGTGGAACAAGAAACAGAAGAATGTGCTCCACGGGTGTTGTGCTCTGACCAGAATAATCTATAGATGCTTGGCTTATGACGTGCCTGTTCAGCGGGCACTCGTATGGTCCCGAGTCCAAGAATTCCAAAGAAGACTATCAGCAGCAGGTCCCCCATCAAAGAAGATGAGGGGGGGAGTCCAACTACCCTGTGCCCAACCAAGGGGAGCTACCGCTACACCAGAAATCACCCCTCCCCAGACACGACGAGTTAGGCCATTCACAATCCGGCTACCAAGACCAAGCACAGAGGGGCCTAATCTGGTGTTTCCACCCATTCCATCCGATTTGGAATTCCCGCAGGGATTTACTCTTGAGGACCTCACGGATGAAGAAATTGCCAGATTAATCTATGACTCTAACCTCGAAGCTGAAGCAACGCGAGCTCAGGAACCACAACCCCAAACAACATCGGCCCCCACCCAACCACAAGTTGTAGAAGTCGATGTAGATGAACAAGAGGCAGGAGGAGACGAAGAAGAAGCCGACGAAGAACAACATCAAGAATATGACGAACTCTCCGAGTTAGCAAGTGCCCCAGCATATTCGGCACAAATCAAGAGACTATATCGAACCATGCGACTGGTTCAGGAACAGCATCAGATGTCTCTAGAACAGGGCAAAAGACTCATGAACGACTTACTAGCTGAGGAAGGTGTGGACGAGTTGTTCATTGAGTCCATGAACCTTCATGCCGACGCCGTAGGACTGGACGAGGCCATTCATGAGGCAATGGCCTACATCCACAGGTTTGAAAAAAGAGTTCCCGTTCGTCCCAGGAGGTCCGGGAAGCAAATTCACATCAATACATCAGCACCAGGCGAGGCAGCGCAAGCAGAAGAATATCAGGAAGCACCGTTGTCACCACCATCCCCACCTCACACGACACAATTCACTCCACCACAGGACACAAGCACTACCACATCCACCACCACTACCATTGTCATGGGCATCCCACTCTCTCCGGGAATCCAATACGGGGGAGTCACCATGCCCACCTTCACCACCCTGTTCACCGATGTCACATCCACTCCACCCACGATTCCCATCTACACCGTCACTCAAACAGTTGACACGATGGAAACATCACCAGCCACAGCACCGCTCCCTCCCCCCATGCCACCTTCATCACCCATACCCCCTCCACCCACATCTCCGCTTACATCCACATCATTCACCTCTCCCATTCCCGCCCCCATTCCCCCTGCATCTTCACCCCTCCCAGCATTATTTAATGTAAATAACATATTTTTAGCATTAAACCAATGTGTATACCAGCTCCAGCATGAGTACAAAGCTCTGGACAACCGGTATCAGCAACTGGAAACACACCATCAGAACTTACAAAGACAATTTCACATTCTACAAACAGAAAATGCAGAACTGAATCAACGCTACACGACGCTTGAGCAGGCTCACCAAACATTATTGGCGGCACCCCAACCATCGACAGAATCAGGTGCCAAACAACTAGAAGCTTTGCTCGAGGTATACCAAGCCGATAATCTCAAAGTCCGGCGTAACCTGGCACTTCTCAGAAAACACATGGCGGCCGCCCTTGAGGAAAACAAGAGACTGCAGCAGCAAAATGAAGCAAATCTAGAAGCAGCAATGGAAGGCTCTCCACACGAAATTGATCCAGAGCAGTTTAAAGCTGTGCCCTCAGAGACAATGAAGACCATCTTGGACAGCTATGCAGATCTATTAGAAGCTCATGATGACTTGGAAAGGGAACGTGATGCGCTGCGCAATCAACTCCAAGAGCAACAGACAGCACCCAAAGTCACAGAAACGACCACGACTTCAGAGGAAGTCAAGGCATTGAAAGAGCAGGTGGCCGAATTACAGGCAAGATTACTCACACATGAAAGGCAACCCTCTCCAGTTGTCGAACCAGAACCCGAGGATTTGGTACCCATCGAGGTAGATGAGACGTATGAGGAACCTTACGTTCCTATGCCAATGCCAGGTGGTGAGCAAACCGCAGAAGGAATGGATACGTTAGAAATCGAAGTACCTGAGTGGCTCCAAACACTCGAGAAAACGGCATCAACTCATGAAGATCGAGTGGCAGTTCAAATCCAATCTATGGCAAAGATAGAGGACACTATTATTAAATCAGAATACTTCCGCAGCATGTCCCACCATCGATGGATCGGAACCAATGATGATCAATACGTGCCCTATTGTATACTCCTGGCGGACTACAATGCAGAAATCCAACATAGATGTGGCAAACCTCCAACGTTTGCTACACAATTTGGGCCAGATGATATCCCAGAGAGCGCCAAAAAAGGATCCATTCATCAACCCACTTGGAGGATCCGACTCCTCGAAACCTACCCGGAGATGGTTCGCACCTGGACGAATATGCCTCTTTTTATTAAATATAACCCTTGTTATGTTCCTGTACTCCGCAGACGCACATGGCCAGAGTTTACCATTGCAGTCAAGAACATCAAGGGATGCGCCAAATGGCTAAACTACGTCTATCTAGCACCTCCTCAAGGGCCTCCCACCGTCAATTACATGATTTCCACTATACGGCACTGGAGCATCCGATTAAAGAATACCCCTGATGTAATGGCCCAGATGTGCATGAAAATTTTTGAGTTAATGCTCATTACATTCAGGACATTCAAGAATATCAAGGACCCACACTTCTCAGGCGTAGGATTCCTTACAGGAAACCAAGATTTAGTTTATGACATGAGCACCACTCCTTCCATAGAGGTGATATACGCTTGGCACGCCAGAATAAAATACCTCCCAGCCTGCTTTAAACAAACATTCGAAGAGATGTTCATAACAGGGTTCTGGGAATACCACTCAGAAATATTTGTACCCAGACCCTCACATCTCCTCCATTTATTTGCTGTGGAGCGAACCATTCACTCAGAGCAGTTACGGGTGCCACATCCAGATGTCCCAGGACCAGTCAATTGGGATGCATTGCTGACAGATCTAGCAAGGGGACTCAGGTTAGAAGAACACCACCTCGCCGCCGATGTTGTACAATACTATGTCCAAAAATCAGCTAGACAAGGGTTTGTCAGGGGCGACAGACGCGAGAGTGGGGGGGGTGTTGGCAGTAGCCTTGGTACACCAGGACGTAGCCTTGGTACACCAGGACTTACAAGACGTGAAAGTCAAAGAAGGGAGTCAGAGCGAAGGGACAGCACAAGCAAACAGGGCAGTCAAAGAAGATCTGGCAAGTAGGCCAATATTTTTTCAAGACATTAATGCAAATCAAGAGATGGACATGCAGGGAGGAAGAGCAAGTAGGGAGCTCGAAGATATGTATGGCAGATCACTAGAAGAAATCCCTACAACAATAGTGATTTTTATCACTAACAATCATTTGTAAATATCATTTCACATTTTTGTAGCTCCATTTTGTGCAAGCCAAGGAGTCCTTGAGCTTGAGGAGCCTTAGAAGTAGTTACGTACCAATTTTCGTATTTTTTAGATCTCGTTTGAGCCCCCAAATAAGCCTGGAACCTAATTTTTAACTAGGCCGGACACTAGGTCTGGACAGGGCCAAAAGCTAGTCAAAAACTATAAAAAGAGCTAGAGAGCTCATTTTTGAGGTTAGATTGTAATTGAAACGAACTTGTAAGAGCACTTTGAAAGTAATCTAAAAGCTCCATTGATTCTCTCTCTTTGTCTTGCCGTGTGTGCGCGCGTGTGTGTATGTGTGTGCATGCTTGTGTGCTTCTCACTCACGCACTTGTGCCGCCACTTGCTCGAGGTCTTCATACCATCCTCACGTCTTCCCGGATTGACATTAAAGGAGGTGCTACTCATCATCGAGCTACATAGAGAAAGAAGACTCACACATAATTTAGCTTGTGGGATATCTTTTGGAACATCAAGCTTACAATATGCTTGAGGTGGATTTGATCTACATCAAAGAAGCTATGGTTTGGACTATGCCAAAATATCCACTCAAGTGTTCTTTTACCTATGCTCATTTATTTTATTTTTTTAAAAGATTTTTTATGGATCATTTACCATTGCAAAAGCTTAGAGCACATGTAAAAGTAGAAAAATAGACTAAATTTCCACGAATCTGAGGTGGTTGAGTTGCAATCAATGAATCAATCAATCACCTAAAAGTAGATCAAACTAGATCTTGAATTTTCCTACATTGTAGGAAAGTGAATTGATTCCCTCCAACAACTAATCCCACCTTCATTTGAATTCAAAATATACTTAGAGAAGTCATGGAACACTTCAAGAGTCTATATAAAGACTTCAAATCACTTGTACATTACATGGAAGCAATATACATACATGTGGCCATCATTGTCTTGATCCTTCATTTTTCTACATCATCTTCTTCAACAATAGTAAGATTGCAGAGGCTTCTGCTCTCTCTATAAATCTCCAATTTGGATGAATGAGCACTCTTTGGAAAGCTGTAGTGTCTAATTTATGTATATAAATGTTTAAAGCATTCAGTTTTGTAAATTTTGAGAAAACTTAGTTTTTTTGTTATAGGGTCTATCTTTGCACATTCCTAAAAATAGGAGGTACAATGGTTGAGTGTTAGGATAATTCCAAAAGCATATTTTGCTTATTTCTTGTAATCTTGTGCATTGTATACACTCAACCCTATGCGTATCACTCCTTCAAAAGGATTTTTCCAATTGTAATCATGTTGGATGCTATGAGCATTTGAAGTTGATTGTCTCATCCAAAGATATTAACTTTTTTGAGCTAGTCAATGTGCAAACCTATCTGTTTTGTATCGACTCTTTCTCATTGATGCTCCAAAGTACATAATGCATTTTATTGCAATTATTTCATGCCTGTAAGTTCTATTTGAGGCTCCATAAGCTCAAGGGATGGTCTTGTGCTGGTTGGCTAGACTGAACTTCGTTGCCTTGCAACTCACTTTTCTACCTCCTACAAGCTTCTCCAAGTTCTGTCAACATGTATATGAGTCACTTTGTGACTCTTTGTAGAGACGTTTTACCATTGTGAGTAATCAAGTTGAAAATTTCGAATTTGATTTTTCTTTCCTGCATATCTTCTTCTCCAAGAGCTTGCATGTGTGTTTGTTGTTTGGAATGTGTCCCTAGATGTGTTGCCTACCCCTTCCCCATCTGTTTTCATAATTGTAGTGTGTGTGAAGCTCCCTGAGTTGTGGAGTGAAGTTGGTGCATCATACCAGTTAGTATTTTGCTCATAACTCACAATATGTTTGTCAAATTACACTGAAAATACCACCATTGGATGCATCTAGTCAAGAGCTTCAAAATTAAGCCAGTTGACCATATTCAAATATTAAAGCTGAGAGAAAAGGTCTAATTTGTGCTTACTATTGTAGTAAGTATCGTGACGTGCACTTTTAGGGAAACAAGTGATTTGAGAGGTTCTTCCACCTAGTTTTCATACATTGTTGGCACAATCACTTCATTCATCATCATGTATGCACATGTCCTCATATAGTTGACACATCTACATTCATGGATTGACAAATTAAAGCATGTGTCAATCCACCACTAAATGCACTTGTTGATAATTGAGATATAGTCTTAGTTATCTCGAGCCCCTAAGACATCTTGGCTTAGGTACACACATCTTTGGCTCCGTTGTCAAGGACTTATTTTGATCAAGGTGCCTACGTGATGGTTATAGCTATAGTGTGAAAAGTATTGTATTAAGAAGTGATTTCAGTGAATTAGCAAGTCATAAAAGTTTTGCACTCGTTACTTCACACACTTGTGGTATGTTCAATGAGTTCTTAGGTTTAGGAGTGTGGGAGTGAGAGAGTTAGGGTTTAGGATTAGGGGGAAGTGTGTAGGAGTAGAGTAAGGAAATCAACCCAAGGAAATTAAGAGAAAATTGTTCATTTTCTTTTTAGGCCTTGATCATGCTAGAGGTCTAAAATACAAAATTTTTCATTTTCCAAGTCACTTGTGCTTTATGCAAGTATCATGCGCATATTAGCGATTGGTATCGCGGATCAAGTATCATGCAAAAGTACTCACACAAAGGGAGTCAGTACCTGAGAATTGGGCAACGGAACCTCTGAGGTGAGCCTTGCATCTCTCTAAACTTCAAAATGCCTTAGGATAGCTCCAAAACATGACACGACATTGTTTGTGTATTGCAAGTGCGGTGTAGGGGTTTTTGAGTGAGATTTTGTACCTACAGGCACATAAGAGGATTAGGAACATGTAAAGATCACAACCAGTCAAAAATTTTTGAATTTGGACCTCTAAAAGTCCAAGTATCATGACTGGTTGAGTTCAGGTAGCAACACTACCTGTACTGGAGGCCAAAAAAAGGAGCAAAGCAGATTGTTTCAGCCGATGAAACAAGTATGGAGGCGAAAAGGCGAACACCCTGTTCAGACCAGGCCGACCCCACGACCAAAACCTCTTATTAGCAGTCAACAACACGACACTAATAAGAAGTCCTTTATTAATTCTTCTGCGAAAGTGAAGTCTATTTGGGTACCCAAGAAGTCAATGAAGGCCAGCCCACAATCACGACAAATCTGGGTGCCTAAGGCTTGCTTGCGGGCTCAAATAGCTACACCAAAGCCAAACCCTGTACAACATGTTTCACTCACGCGAACATCTGAGGCCCAGTCTTACACATCACGCACTAACACGTATTCTTCCATGAGCACAAGTAGAATCACTTGTAAATGGGTTCCTAAAAAGCCCCATTTTTCAAGTAAATACCCTATCACACTCCCCAGAGCCTCCACAAAGTCAAAATCAAAACCTATCCATTGCATTTGGCAACCTAAAACTTGTAATAAACCCTCAGACCCCAGTTGTAAATCCATGCCCACCTACTAACTACGTCACTCTCACACCACATCATTCCACTTAGCTCCTAGGTCTAACCAATCCCTAACTACACACACAAGCACCGAGCACTTACTAACCCACTAATCTCTCCCGAACCTCATGTTAATGTTGTAATGAGGACAAAAACGGTTCTATCTTGTCCTTTACAATGTTAACACATGTTTCTATATTCTCACAGAATCAGGAGGCAAGAAGTAACATGGCAGATACGGCAAGAACTAGCTCCCAGGCAGGCACCAACCCCCAAGTCGTGGATATTGAAAGTCTTCCCGTTGAGGAGGAATTGAAGGAACGCCCTGTAGCATTGAGAGAACTACACGCCATACCGGTTCAGAACCCTCCACAAGGGCACACTATGCCAGTTAGTAAAAACTCTCATTGGTTCAGTGATGTGGTAGGACCCCTAGGTGAAGGCACTTATATGTGGGAGGCCGAGATAGAATTCAATGGGCACTGGGGCAGGTATCACTTTTTCACTAGGGAATTCGAGAGACTACAGAATAATGAAGGACTGAAACCTATATGGAAGAAGGCAGGACTCTACGAGTACTTCAAATTCCAATTGCCAAAGCCGGATTTTCTAAGATGCTCTTATTTGATTAGCACCCTTACTCCGAGCAAAGACAAAAAGGGATACAGCTCCTTTGTCCTCCCATCTCTCACAAGGGGCAATGAGCTCAAGCGCTTCAGATTAACTATCAACTTGGTAAGGGAAGCTCTAGACATGAAAGGTATGTATATTCCTACGGAGAAAGAGACTATGGTCCCCGACAATATGAAGAATAGGAATCTGACAAAGTTAAAAGACATGGCGGGAATGACGCCTACAATCGCCATTCATTTGCGAATGGTCATGCAACACTTTGCATTTCCCGCCCAAGAGAGGTTCACAATGCCACCTAAAAAGATATGGTTTAGTTTATACTTGGCTGATGCCTTTGATTTGACAATCAACATGCCCCATTGGATTATCGACCAAATCCACTTGGCTCATCAAAGGTGGTATAAAGAACAAAAGTCTGTACTGTACGGATGCTGTGCTCTAACCAGGATTGTGTACAGATGTCTTGCGTATGATGTACCAGTGCAAAGGGCACTCATTTGGACCAGGGTACAACAGTTTCAGCGCCGATTATCCTCTGCAGGACCACCATCCAAGAAAATGAGAGGCACCGTTCAGATGCCCTGCGCACAACCCCGCGGTGCGACATTGACACTAGAGACAACTCCACGATTTCCAAGGCGGGTACAACCCTTCACTATTAGATTACCAAGACACAACACTGATGGACCAAATCTAGTGTTTCCACCTGTACCAACCGACCTAGAGTTCCCTCACGGATTCACTTTAGAAGACCTAACTGATGAGGAGGTAGCCAGAATCATAGAGGCTGTTAATGCGGAAGTCAAGGCAGAGCAAGCTAGTGGACAACAAACTGCTACAGACCAACCCCATCCCAGACAACCAGAGGTCGTCGATGTGGAGGGTGAAGAAGAAGGAGGACAAGAGGAGGAACATGATGGACAATCCGAGGAAGAAGAGCAGGAATATGATCAGGAAGCTCTGCAGGTACTTGAAGGGGCCCCAGGTTATACGAAAGCATTGAAAAAGCTCTATGACACCATGAACATAGTTCAAGAGCAACATAGACTGTCCCTAGCAACAGGCAAGGCCCTTATGAATCAGATCCTTGAGGAGGAAGGCGTCGACGAGCAATATCGTGCCACCCTTGACATGATATCTGAGGCATTAGGCGTCCCTGAAACGGTGCATACCGCCCTTGCACAAGCACGAAGAACGGAACGAAGATATGGCAGACGCCCCCCTCGAGCAGGAAAGCAGATGAATGTATTAGTATCAGAACCACAAGGCACATCCACAACCACGGGCACCGCACACACTGTCCACGATACTGAGGAAACCAATGTATCAAGTGCACCTCCGTCACCCCCGTTGCCACCCCTGCCTCCAACTCCACCACATTCACCTCCCACAACCAGTGTAACCACTACTGTCACCGCCTCCGAGTCCACTACCCATACCGAAGCACAGACCATCACTCAACCCACACAACCCACATACCCTATCTCCACTTCGTTTGTCCATACGACCACTGAAACAATAGTTCTAACTGCTGCCACAGAAGATCTCAACCCCCTGACCACACTTCTGGGCAGTTCGTATTCACAATTGCACACACCACTGTACACTTTCACCACTATCATCGCACCCACAATTCCACTATTCACAATCACTCCACTACTGCATCCACCGTTGATCTTATGGACATCTCACCCACCTCCGCGCCTCTCCCTCCCCCCATGCATCCACCATCTCCCATTCCCCCACCTCCCACTTCACCATTTTCAAGCACCACATCCACACTTCCATTCCCCTTCCCCTTTCCCTTCCCTTCTGCATTCAACCCCCTTCCCGCATCCACCCCTATTAATAATGTATTTAATAATATGTATCAGTGTATGTTGCAACTGCAACAGCACTACCGACATCTTGATAACCAACATACACGACTCTTTCGAAGCCATGAGGAACTTCAACTCCGATTCATTGATTCAAAAGGGAAAAGCGGCTACTACAACAACAACATGCCACTTTACAGGAACAACATGAACAATTAGTGGCCAATCCACCCCAGTCAGATGCAGAGGAAAGACAACATATGGATGAATTGCTACACTCCCAGATAACAGAGAATCTCAAACTTAGACGCAACCTAGCCCTCCTACGAAAACACATGTCTACAGCTCTCGAAGAGAATAAACGGCTGCAAAAACATAATGAAGAGAACTTGGAAGCAGCCATGGAAGGTTCCCCGCAGGAAATCGACCCAGAAAAATTCAAGGCCATTCCCTCAGAAAATATGAAAACTGTGTTAGAAACCCATGCCGATCTCCTGGAGGCCCATGCAGCGCTAGAACGAGAAAGGGATGATCTACTTAAGCAACTGGCAACTCAGCAGGAGTCACCAAGCAAAGCCACAGCCACAGACGACACATCCGAAGAAGTCACAAAACTCAGAGCAGAACTCGAAGAATTACGCAGCAAAGTCATGCAATACGAACGTCAGCCCTCTCCCCTTGTCGAGCCCGAGCCTGAAGATCTAGTGCCAATCGAGATAGAGGAAGCTTTCAAAGATCCGTATGTTCCCATGCCTGCACCAGGGGGCAAGCAAACAGACGAGGGCATGGACACCATCGAAATAGAGGCTCCTGAATGGATGCAGAAGTTGGAAAAAGTGGCCGCAACCCATGATGATAGGGTGGCAGTCCAGATAGCATCTATGTCACGCTTGGAAGAGGTAGTCATAAAATCGGATTATTTTAGGAACCTCTCTCATCATAGGTGGATCGGCACATCCGACGATTTGTATGTTCCCTTCTGTGTCTTAATGGCGGACTACAATGCCGAAATAAAGCAACATACCTCAAAGGAACCAACCTTCGCCACACAATTCGCACCGGAAGACATCCCAGCGAGTGCCAAGCAGGGCAATATTCATCAACCGATGTGGAGGATTCGTCTACTGGAAACCTACCCAAAAATGGTCAGAACATTGAATAACATGCCTTTGTACATCAAATACAACCCATGCTACTACCCTGTGTTTCGAAGAAGGTCATGGCCGGAATACACAAAAACGGGGCTGACAAACAAAGGTTGTGAGAAATGGCTCAATTATGTTTATTTAGCACCACCCAAAGGCCAACCTACCATAGGATACATGATCTCGACGATTCGGCATTGGGGGGTCAGGTTTAAAAATGTGCCAGACGTCATGGCCCAAATGTGCTTGAAAATTTTTGAGCTCATGTTGGTCACATTCAGGACTTTCAAAAATGTCAAGGAACCTCATCTGTCAGCCCTTGGATTTAATGAAGGAAATCAGGACCTCATCTACGACATGAGTGCAACACCATCTATTAATGTTGTATATGCATGGCACGCGCGCATCAAGTATCTACCAGCCTGCTTCAAACAGACGTTTGAAGAAATGTTCGTCACGGGATTCTAGGAATATCACTCAGAGATATTCATTCCCAGACCATCACATTTATTGCAGTTGTTTGCAGTGGAACAAGCTTTCCATTCAGAAAAGTTACGTATACCACATCCAGAGGTTCCCGGGTCGGTAGATTGGGATGCTCTACTCACGGACTTGGCCAAAGGGTTGTGCATTGCAGAACACCACTTAGCACAAGACGTCGTCGAGTACTACATCCAACGAACCACCCAACAAGGGTCTGTCAGGGACGACAGACGCGAGAGAGGGGGGGTGTTGGAACTGAAGGACTCACTAGGCAAGGAAGCTTAAGAAGGGAGTCAGAGAGAAGAGAAAGTACAAGTAGACAGAGCAGTCAACGACGATCTGGCAAGTAGGCCATCTAAATTTTTCAGACATCAAGGAGTGGAGCACACAAGAAGAAAGAGCAAGTAGGGAGCTCAAAGATGTGTACGACAAATCAACAGAGAAAATCCCTACACAAATAGTGATTTTAATCACTAAAAACCATTGTAAATACCATTTCGTATTTTTGTAGCTCCATTTTGTGCAAGCCAAGGAGTCCTTGAGCTTGAGGAGCCTTAGAAGTGCCTACATATCAATTTTCATAATTTTTAGATCTCGTTTGAGCCCTCAAAAGAGCCCTGGAACCTAATTTTTAACTAGGCCGGACACTAGGTCTGGACAGGGCCAAAGCTAGTCAAAAACTATAAAAGGAGCTAGAGAGCTCATTTTTGAGGTTAGATTGTAATTGAAATGAACTTGTAAGAGCTTTTTGAAAGTAATCTAAGAACTCCATTGCTTCTCACTCCTTGTCTTGCCGTGTGTGCGCGTGTGTGTGTATGTGTGTGCATGTTTGTGTGCTTCTCACTCACGCACTTGTGCCTCCACTTGCTCGAGGTCTTCATACCATCCTCACGTCTTCCCGGATTGACATTAAAGGAGGTGCTACTCATCACTGAGATACACACACCATGGAAAATTGTCCATTCAATAGGCAAGCACGGCCTTTACAACCACCTCAGTATCAACCATATGGATATCCACCTAGAGAGCCAGGCAGAGAGATGCCCAGGTACAATCCCTACCCAACACCAACAGGAGCACCAAGGCCATACGAGCAAGAACCATATTCACCACACAAACTAGTGTTAGGACCACAACTGTCACAACCATAGCAAGTGGTACCGGTAAAGTATGCCCAACCAGAAGAAAATTTGGAAAGAGCCATAGTGCCAGCCTCAATGATGACCAGTGTAGAATCAACAAACCCTGGATATGAGCTGCCCCCCGGAGATTACCATCCCTATGAAGCCAACATGTTAGAGTATGAACCGACATATGATTCGGCTTACTATGGATATGAAGGTTATGATCAGACTTACAGAACGGAGATAGCAACTTTAATGTATAGTGCACCTAAAGCACAACAACCAGGAAGACCACCCATTAGACCGCCTGTGCCGAGAGGACCATGTTATAGATGCGGAGGAGACCATTTTATTAGAGAATGTCCTCGACCTTACAATCCACCACCCCCTACGACTTGGGAAGGATACTGCAATGATTGCGGAAAGGAACATCTTTTCAAAGATTGCCCTAAGAATCCAACCAAAGTCCAAGAGACTGCACCCATTAATGTAATTGAAGTGATAGAAGCACCTGGAGGTGATAAGGAATACACCGTGCCTTTAAAGGCCATTACAAGAGCTCAAACGAAAGAACAAAAAGGAAAACAACCAGAACAGGAATGAGAGAGCAATAGAACAGTAAGTCCGAAAATTCAAATAGTAGAGGATTCAAAGGACCCACGTGAGAGTACCCAGAACATAAAAGCTCAAAAATGGAAGGAAAGAAGAGAAAAGCTCAAAGATAAATGGATGAAAAACAAGAGTCAAGACAATAAGAAACAAACTAGAAGTAAGAAAGAGCATAAAGAACAAGAAATTCGGGAGAAAGTTCCCATTCCAACGCTTATCCAAGAAGCAGAGAGACCAGGATCGATTCTAGCTGACCCAAAACCGGACGAATTAGACATGTGGCTGAAAGCTTACCAAGCTAGAATTAAGACTGGACCAAATGTGGAACAGCACAAAAAGATTTATCCACAAGGAGAATTAGAAAAGGAGAGGCTTGCTATATGTAGAAAACTTATAGAGGTAGCACAAGCAACCCTAGAAAAGACTATCCCAGCCCTTCCAGAGACAATAATAGCAGAGGAGCAATACAAGGAGTGTGTCAAAGCCAAGGATAAAGAACTTAGAAGGAAGGATGACAAATGTGAATGAGTGAAAACTCAAGATGAACCGATGTCAACAATACCTGACTTAGAAGCTGATTGGCCAAAGGAGCTATGGAATAGAATCCGAGAAGAACAATGGAAGAAAAATGGAGAGACTAAGCCTCCCTTTGAAGAATTAGATGTAGAAGTTTATCAACCAAATCCAAACATGGAAGAAGTATATGAGGAAGTATCAAGACTAGACAGAAATAGAGAAGAAGCTCAGAGCATTTCAACTTTACCAAATTACATGGGAGAATACGAAAAGGAATCCATGATAATCCGAGCACCCACAGTACATGGAAAAGGAAAGGAAAACTCAGAAAAGAATTCACACAATCTAACGGAAGTTAAGAAGACGAAAGTACAATGCAAACTGACTGTGGAAGAATTACTTCAGGTTAAACTGCAACTACGGAAGCAATTAGCGAGTCAACTGGAATTAGTGCAAGGGAAGAATGAAAAGGAAAACAAGGGAAAAGAAAAATCATCTAAGATACAAATCCCAGTAGATAAGATGCCTTTCAGACTCACTAATGCGCCTGCTACTTTCCAACGATTGATGTGTCATGTTTTCAAAGAATTCTTGAAGAAGAGCATGGAAGTGTATGTAGATGACCTATGTACATATTCAAATCAAAGACAAGACCACATCCCTGAATTGCGAAAGATATTTAATAAATGCAGACAGTACAGAGTCTGTTTGAACCCTGAGAAGTGTGTCTTCATGGTAAGGCAAGGGAAGATCTTAGGACACATAGTCTCTAGAAATGGAATATCCACGGATGAAGACAAGATTAAGGTCATTTTAGAGCTTCCTAGACCTAAGAATGCGAAAGAGGTGCAAGCATTTATGGGGCATTGTGGATATTACCGTCGATTTATCCACATGTATGCCATAATTGCCAAACCCTTGTATAGACTCTTAACTCAATTCACATGGACAGAGGAATGCGAGAAGGCATTCAATGAGTTAAAGAAGCGGCTTAGCACAACTCCAATTATGAAAACACCAAAATGGAACAAGCCATTTCATATCCATGTGGATGCTTCTAATTACGCAATAGGATGTATCTTAGCCCAACCAGCAGACGAAGGGAAGTTAGATCACCCAATTGCCTATGCGAGTAGACAACTGAATCAAGCTGAGAGGAACTATACAACTACCGAGCGAGAAGGATTAGGAATGGTCTATGCAGTGAAGAAATTTAGAAACTATCTCTTAGCTAGCAAATTCAAGTTCTTCATAGACCATCAGGCTTTATTGTATTTAGTCAATAAGCCTTGTAACATAGGTAGACTGTAAGATGGTTTCTACTATTGATGGAGTTCGACTTTGAAGTGATAGTGAAAAAGGGAAATACTCATGTAAGAGAAGATCACCTTTCTAGGTTAACGCACGGAGAACCACCAAGTGGAGTGGCCGATGATATGCCAGACACTTATTTGTTTAATTTGGAAGTATGTCCAAAATGGGCAGAGAAACTGATTCCTATAGTCAATCAATAAGGAGAGTAAAAGGAAATCAATAGTCAAGGAATTTGCATATTATTACGGGAAGTGTGTACTACAAGGAACCCAATGGTATATTGCTAAGATGTGTTGAGGAAGACGTACAATTGAAGCTGATTGAACAAGCACATGTGAACAAGTGGAGGACACACAAAGGAACTCATGGAACTATTAGAGAGTTAAAACGCTTAGGAGTATACTGGCCTGACATGCCTAAGGATGTCCATGACTACGTGAGTAACTCTGCAGAATGCCAGGAGTTGATCCCCGAGGATCATATATCCATGCCCTTCTCAACAATAGCACCCAATTGGAGCAAAACACTGGTCGAATTCCTAAAGACAAGAGAGCACGAGGAAGGAGTTAGCTTGGCAAGAAAACGATCCCTAGAGGAAATGAGCAAGGATTATGTACTTATGGGAAGACATTTGTTTAGGAGAGGGAAAGACAACCAATTACGATTATGTGTGCATGAAGAAGAATATTTACCCGTGTTAGAGATGGCACACGCAGGTGCGGTAGGAGGTCATTTTTTAGCTGAGAGAACCGTAAAAATGATCCTCTTCACGGGCTTGTGGTGGCCAACTTTACATATGGATGCGGAGACCTATGTAAGAAGCTGTGAAACATGCCAAATGGCTAAATACCCAATTCAGAGAGATGACATGCCATTGAGACCTATGGTTTGTGCTAGAGCATTTTCTAAATGGGGTATTGATTTCATAGGACCCATTAACCCACCGGCCAAAGGGTCACATGCCGAATACATCATAGTAGCCACCGATTATCTGACAAAATGGGTAGAGGCAAAGGCTACTAGAAAGAATGATGCTCAAACCACGGCTAAGTTTCTTTTTGAACATATATTCACACGATTCAGATTACCAATTGAAATTGTGAGTGACCGAGGAAAGCATTTCATTAATGAAGTGATAGAGTCTCTAATGAATGAATTTTTAGTGATCCATAAAAAATCAGCCCCATACCACCCTGTAGAGGAGGTACTGGGGTATCTATTTTTAACAGGAGCATGCAACAAGCACTCCAGTACTTCACCTACTCAAGGGAGGTTCTCCTTAGGGAAATATACCCTTTAACACTTCTGTGAGTAGGCAGATATCAATGATTGCACAAAGTTGTGAATACTTAGGGATAATATTAATGAAAAAATGACAATAATGGAAGACCAACCACTCCTTAGTTCGAATAAGATGATTACAACATAGGAAAAAGAGATGCTCAAAAGTTTATGCTCTGGGCTAACATGCCACTCTAGAACTAAACAGCATCAATACAAGGGATTCATCCAATCCGTACAATGGACACAACTAGATGTAGACTAGCACTGATCAATACAAAGTATGAAGACTTGCTCTAAGGGGAAGAGCACAAAATACCAATGACTCACACTGAATGACAAAACCAAGCCACTCTCTTCACTCTATAGTGCTATTAGCCCTCACTGGGAAGCCCACACTCTGTATCCTCACCCCAGAGTGACTTCCTACAGTAGGATTGTAGCCACAGAGTGCCAAGAGAGGACCCCTGTACGTACGTATGTATATGTGTATATCCCAATTGAACACAAATCCATTGCCTTTATAAGCTCCAATAGGCCAAGAGGGCCTTGCCAATTCCTCACGTCCACTGATCATGCGCCGGTTGATTGCCCAAGATTGGAGGGGTAAATCAAATATGCCACGAGTCTTGAATTGGATCCTCAAAATTAGGCAGTCGTCATGAATGGTTGGTGGCAACACTCATTTCTCCACTTTCACTTTTACCACTTAGACTTTTACTGTCACTTTTGCATGCAAGATGAGATCCTCATTTTGTGCCGCCCGTGATGTTTGAATGACCCTGAGAAGCACATCCTTCACCTAATTTTTGTAGTAGCTTTTGATCCTTCATATTAAGTGGGCGGTGTGGGAGGTGAGTTGTGGGAGTTGAGGGAGAATACGGGGGTTGTGGGAGGTTGTGGGTGGGAATAGGGGGTGAGTTGCGGGGGTTTTTTGGGGTGTGGTAAAAAATTGATCCAAGATTTCAAAGTTATTATTGCACCATTGGAAAGTACTCGTCGAGAGCTTTCCAACGATATATAACATTGTAGTGTTTGGTTGAGAAATGATCCTCCAAATATCCATCCAAAACTGCATGAGAACCTTATGGGAGGTCGTGGGAAATTGTGGGTTTTGTGGGGTTCGTGGGGTTTGTGGGGTTTGTGGGGGGTTGTGGAGGCGTGTGGAGTTGTGTGGGGTTTTTGGAGGGCTGTGGAGGGGTGTGGAGTTGTGTGGGGTTTGTGGAGTTTGTGGAGGGCTGTGGAGGGGTGTGGAGTTGTGTGGGGTTTGTGGGGTTTGTGGAGGGTTATGGAGGGGTGTGGAGTTTGTGGGGGGTTGTGGAGTTGTGTGGAGTTGTGTGGGGTTTGTGGGGTTCATGGGGTTTGTGGGGTTCGTGGGGTTTGTGGGGTTTGTGGGGGGTTGTGAAGGGGTGTGGAGTTGTGTGGGGTTTGTGGAGTTTGTGGAGGGCTGTGGGGGGGTGTGGAGTTGTGTGGGGTTTGTGGAGTTTGTGGAGGGCTGTGGAGTTGTGTGGGGTTTGTGGGGTTTGTGGAGGGTTGTGGAGGGGTGTGGAGTTGTGTGGGGTTTGTGGGGGGTTGTGGAGGGGTGTGGAGTTGTGTGGGGTTTGTGGAGGGTTGTGGAGAGGTGTGGAGTTGTGTGGGGTTTGTGGAGTTTGTGGAGGGCTGTGGAGGGGTGTGGAGTTGTGTGGGGTTTGTGGGGTTTGTGGAGGGTTGTGGAGGGGTGTGGAGTTTGTGGGGGGTTGTGGAGTTGTGTGGAGTTGTGTGGGGTTTGTGGGGTTTGTGGGGGGTTGTGGAGGGGTGTGGAGTTGTGTGGGGTTTGTGGAGGGCTATGGAGGGGTGTGGAGTTGTGTGGGGTTTGTGGAGGGCTGTGGAGGGGTGTGGAGTTGTGTGGGGTTTGTGGAGTTTGTGGAGGGTTGTGGAGGGGTGTGGAGTTGTGTGGGGTTTGTGGGGTTCGTGGGGTTTGTGGAGGGTTGTGGAGGGGTGTGGAGTTGTGTGGGGTTTGTGGAGGGTTATGGAGGGGTGTGGAGTTGTGTGGGGTTTGTGGAGTTTGTGGAGGGCTGTGGAGGGGTGTGGAGTTGTGTGGGGTTTGTGGAGTTTGTGGAGGGGTGTGGAGTTGTGTGGGGTTTGTGGAGGGCTGTGGAGGGGTGTGGAGTTGTGTGGGGTTTGTGGAGTTTGTGGAGGGCTGTGGAGGGGTGTGGAGTTTGAGGGGTGTGGAGTTTGAGGGGTGTGGAGCTGCTGATAATTATTTCCAAGAGATGTGAACTCATCTCTTACTTGAGTCATACAGGTGAGCATTTTTCGAAATGCATTATCTACAATGGGTGATAATATTAATGGTGTGCTAAGTGAAGATGCAGTGGGTGTAGATGCAAAAGGAATGGGGGTGGGAAAGTGGATGCTGTGGTGATTGTGGAAAATTGTGGTGTGTTTGAATATTGTGGTGCCACAAATGAAGTGAGTGGAGGTGCAGTGGGTGGTGATATATCCATATCGCTAGATGTGGTGTCGAGTGTAGTGACTGTGAATAGTGGTGTGATCGTGGGTAAGTGTGTGGGTGTAAATACATGATTTACAAAGGTTGAAGAGTAATTTACAGAGGGGTTTTCTAATGTTGCTTGATGGAAAGGGGGAAACGGAAATACGGTGGGTCGGGGAGGTGAGACTAGGGAGAAAGTCATCAGGGTTAGAAATGGAAATAGTGGTCTCGGGGGTGTAGGGAAGGATGGAAAAGATGGATGGAGAAATGGACTAGACAGAAGAGTGGATGTCTGAGGGGGAAAACTAGGTTGGGTGGGTGTGGACATGGTGAGAGGAATGGATGTTACAAAGGCTTCTGCTACTTCGCCATGGAATGAGGTGGATGTTCGGGGAGAAAGTGGATGTACAGGGGAGATTGGATGGATGGAAGGTGAAGGGGGACCTGTTGGAGTGGTAGGTACTTCAGTAACCACGGAGGTATGTACGGCAGTAGTACGGGGTGGGGAATCGATGAGGATTGCTTCGTCGGCCATCGATCTTTCAGAAATCAGGCGTGCTTCCCTGGCCTGTTCTGAAGATTGTGCTCCTGTCGGTACACAAATGTATTCTGCCGATTTTGATAATAGTCGTACTCGTTGGGGGTCATATTGCGGTAATGGTTTCTTCTACAAATATCTTAAGGCTTGAGTGGGTCCAACTGATTTGACAAGCTCTCTGAAACCTCTGATGTATACTTCTTCGAACCCGCCCGAGACAAGTTCTTGTTCTATGAGTGTTTGGCTCTCTTCTTTAGTCAACTTCTTATGCGCCCAAACTTTCTCCATAGTACGATACAATTTCTTGATGGACAGTGTGTAGGCTTCTGCTTCATAGGTTTCATCTTCGTGTGTGCTCGTGTCACCTTGGGTGTCGGTGTGTCGTCCTTGTTCATCTGTCTGTCCATGCTCTTGGGATTCGTGAGTGCCCTGGCTGGCTTCATCATCACCGTCATCTTCATCTGTCTCTGTTCTTTCCTCTTCAGAGCTAGACACGACTTGTCCGTGTGGTTGATCTCGGGGTGTGGTAGGGTAGCTTGGCCGTTCGTATTCCTGAGAGAAAATCTGGCCTTCTAAAAACTGAAATTCATTTGAAAATATGTCCTGCATCTCAAAATCAAATGTGGTGTCTACTTGTTCTGCTTCTAAATGGGGTATCGGAAAAGAGAAAGCTTCCGCACCAATAGTGATGGGAACTTCTGCTGTAGTGGTGGTAGGTCCGGGGACTGTGGCTGCTTGAGTAGCGACTGTGCTGGTAGTGCCCTCCGTTGTAACTGGTCTCGATAACCTTATGCGAATGGGTTGTACAGGGGGTTCAGTAGGAGACTATTCTGGAGAGGGTTGCAGTGATGGTGATTCTGGAACCTGGAGGCATGGGATAGTACCTCTCATGTGCTTTCTTGCTCGTCCTTTGCTTGGCTTCCTAGCTTTCTTTTTTGTCCCTTTGAATGCTTTCAACTCTTCGCTTGTCATTGCTCGCTCGATAGGTAAATCGTAGGCCAAACACATATATACAATGCGCGTGAGGGTGCAACATCCATTGATGACCTTCTTTCTTTCCCATCTGTGTTGTGCTAAATACATCTGATCAATGATCCAGCTTGCTAGATCAACTGTTTGTGGTCCAGTACATGCTAAATATAAGCTAAACCATATTCGTTTGTGAGGCATTGTGAATCTGTCCTGAGCGGGGAAAGCAAAATGCTGCATACATATCCTCAATGGTTTAGATAGCTCCGGTGTGATTGCTGAACTATCTTTCCACTTAGTAACATCCCCACGTTTCATTGGTTCTGGGATTAACCTTTCGCGTTCTGTGGGAGTATGCATTCCATGAATCTTAATGGCAGCTCTAATCAAATCTTTAGAAAGCTAAAGTCTTTTATATGGTGGATTGTTCACTAAGGATGGCAAAATGAAGGTGCCTGGCAAATCTTTGTTATCCAAAGCCATCAATGTTGTGACTAAATAGTAACATCTGTAGAAGTCAGGTTTAGGCAAAGGGTCACTGAAATACTCTGTAAACCCTGCTCTTGCCCAAACATGCGTTAGGTCTTCTGTGTTCTGTAGTCCTTCGAACTCTCTGGAGAAGAACTGATATTTGCCCCAGGTACGGTCATCAAAAATCAAATTAGCCTCAAATATCAGCATCCGCCAATGGTCCTGCTAGCCCTTGAAACCAGTGAGAATTGCGATGAATCTTCTCAGTATACCCTCTAGGAGGATCGTCAATAGGCATGGGTCCTGGGAATCCTTGAAATTCTGGCGGTGGAGCCGTCGGATGGGGCTCAGCAAGTAAATCACCAATAGTAGCCCTGGGTATACTGGTTCCAGCTTCAGATGGTCCTTCTTCGGTTTGCATGATGACTGACGTGCTAATGGAAAAGATCTGCTACAAAAGATTAGCACATTAGTATGGAAATTAATTATGATCCCATTAAAGTGAGACTGCAATCCCTTTCCATAACCGATGTGTAACCCGTGTAGCCGAGTGTTGTGATGTGGTTTATGGAATGATTTCTTGCAAACTAATGCAGGTCTCTAGACACCTACATGCTTCAGATGATGCATACATTTCTTGATGAGGTGTTATTACAGGTGAGATTGGGTTATAGTGTGTGGATTTATACAAGGTTCAATCGTGAATGAGTTATTACATGGTTGTAGATTAGTCGGGGTGGGAGTTATATTAGACAATGGATTAGGAGAAGACTTCTGGATACGTTTCGGTATCCACTTCCTAAGAGTTTGTGATCGGGTGATGGGTCTCTACGGAGGGACAAAAGATGATATCGGATTTGGTGGTATGGAGGGTTGAAGAGATTTCCGAGGGGTGTATATTACATGGCTTGAGGGTTGAGCTACAATACACTGTTTGGGTACCCAAATCTGCATGGGTGTGGGTCGATTCGTTAGGTACTTCTTGGCGATCCAAATTTGTCGAATGTTCGTACTCGTAGAAGAAGGTTGAGAAGGTGTTGAATATTGACTCTGCTTTTGCCTTGACTTCTTCTTGTCATTGTCTGCATTGTTGAAATCTATCGGTGCTTTCTGTCCTTTTGGCACCCATATTTGTCTTGTGCCACTTGCTTTGTGATACTGATACTGCTGCTTTCTTCCTTGTGTCGTCTGATGTTGTCATCGGTCTGGGTTCCTTCGTCGTGGTTGACTCCTTTGTGGTTGAGGTTGAGAGGTCGGAGGGACACTCTGTTTTGGAAAAGAAGGGAGGTCCAACACTTGCGAAACCTGCCCATTAGGAAGTGCTCCATTTTGTACTTTTAATCTAGGCCAGTCCGCAGTAAGTGTGGAAGGATGGGCACCGCAGTTGATAGTGTCCATTTTGCCGCTGATGCAACCCACCTGACCCATCTGTTGGGTGGTTACCCCTTCTAGTTTGCAAGAAGCCCAAGGGAAAATCTCCTGACGTCCTTCTGATTGACAATTGTCCATAGCCAAGCCCGCATGGGTTGGTGTAGACGTAACGTGACTGATCTGACCAAAGATCTTTCGGTCTTCCGTCGCATGTTTTTCATAGGGTCTAGGGTCGCGTACTTCAGGCGAACAACCATTAGGGAAGTCAAGCGGTATCACTCGCTTTTGATCTAATGTTCCAATCTACAAGGAGCCTTGTCTAAGATTTAGGTCCACTGAGTGATCGTATAGCCAATCTTGGCCAAGGATTAGGGGTTCTATCAGGTCATCATCATGGCACACTAGTAACTTTACTATCAAGGTCACTTCGTCTATGAGGATAGGAAGGTCCACCTCACCCATGCAAGGGGTTTCCATGCCTCCTAGCCCTATGAGGTATGCCTCAATTGGCCGCATTTCTATTCCTGAGTCCTTATAGTGGGACCATCTAGTCGCACTAGTCGCAGCACCTGAGTCAATTAAAGCCCTGAGCTCTTGGCAAGGGTTGCCGTGCTCTAGCCTGACTGTAATGAATGGTCTCCTATCCACTATGCTAGGATGAGTGGTTGACTTTACTTGACACATGGCCATGGGGTATCTGGGTGATGTTTCCAGATGGTTATACTGGTCTCTCCGTAGTCCTTGTCTTCTTAGCTTCATGCGCTTAATGCGTTCTATAGCTTCTGCCTGTGCTTCAGCTCGTATTCTATTTTCTTCCTCCTTACGCTTCTTTGCCAACGTGAGTTGTCTAAGCATATCCTCAGTAAGAGGTTCTTGGTATAACCTGACTCTACAACCACTAATGTAATTAGGCATTATGTCTCCTTCTAAGGTGGCTAATTGTACTGCTCTCTTGTCGAGAGTATGTTAATGATCATAGGTCCATAACCTCGCTTTTCTAACTTCCGTGCGTGTTGCTTCAGTGTATATACCAGAACTAAATCTCCTCCTTCTTTTAAGCCTTTATCTTTCACATGTGCATCAAAATATGCTTTCTGTCGTTTCTTTGCCGCGTATATTCTTGCTGCTGCTTTCAACCTAGTTTCTCCTAATCATTCCAAGTCCATTATTCTTGCTGATAATTCATGGCCGATCCACTGATGTTCTTGTGCAACCTTAAGGGTCGGTATCAAGAAGTCCAAAGGAAGCACAACATTCTGACCAGAAACCATTTGAAAGGGAGTTGCATTGAGTACGATCTTGTAGGCCACTCGATATGCCCAAACAGCATGGTGTAACTGTTTGTCCCAATCTGAACGTTTGTTGTTCATGAGTTTTGTCAGTATGTTACAAAGGATCTTGTTAGTGCTTTCAGCCTGACCATTGGCCTGAGGATGATATGGTGCGGATTTCTTGTGAATCACCATAAAATCCTGTAACAAATATTCAATGACTTGGTTGAGAAAGTGAGTTCCTCGATCGCTCACTAACTCTATAGGCAATCCATATCTTGTAAAGACATTTTCAAATAAGAATTTTGCAGTCGTGCGTGCATCATTCTTTTTTGTGGCTTTTGCCTCTACCCATTTGGTAAGATAATCTGTAGCAACAATAATATATTCAGCATGTGTACCTTTAGCAGGGGGGTTAATGGGTCCTACAAAGTCTATACCCCACTTAGAAAATGCACGTCCGCCCATCATGGGTTTCAATGGCATTTCATCTTTGCGAGTAGGAAACTCAGTTCTTTGGCACACATCACATCTCTTTACATAGGTATGAGCATCCATGTGAAGAGTGGGCCACCATAAACCTACAAAGAGGATGGCTTTGATTATCCTATCGGGTCCAAAATGACCTCCTGCAACACCTTGGTGTGCAGTCTCTAGTATGCTCAGATAATCGCTTTCATGAACACATTGTCTTAGGTATCCGTCTCTTCCTCTTTTGTAGAGATTATCGCCAATAAGTGAATAGTCTTGAGCTTCCTGCTCTAGACTACGTTGCCGCGCTAAAGTCATTCCTTGAGGGAATGCGTTCGTCCTCAAGTATGTCACTAAAGGTTCACTCCAGTCTGGCGTGAGAGACACGTGATATAATGTGGCATGTTCTACTGGTGGTCTTTCACAACAGACAGGGCATTCTTTACACAATTTGTAGACATCTGCTTCCATCGAAGGCCAATATACTCCTAGTCTATGCAGAGTCTGTAACGTTCGATGTTTCGAATGATGTTGCTTTAATGCACCTATGTGTGCTAATTGCAACCAATTCGCATGTTCTGATTCATCTACACAACAAGCAAGAATCTTTTGATTATCTTGTTTATATATACTTCTTGCTATGATTTGATATCTTTGAGATTTGGTAATCTCTCCTTCCTTGATCCTCATCCTAGGATTCTTGGGTCCATATGTGAGAATAGGGACAATAGGCTTAGCCCATTCTGGTGCTATCTCAAGGTTAAACAAATATGCATCGGGTAACTCATCCACTACTCCTTGAGGAGCTTCTCCTGAGGTTAGTCTCGAGAGGTGGTCAGCTCTAAGATGTGTCTTTCCTTTCCTAACTACGACTTCAAAGTCATACTCCATGAGTAATAGAAACCAACGTATCAATCGTCCTGTGTTACATGGATTATTGACTAAATACAGTAATGCTTGATGATCTGTAAAGAACTTGAACTTGTTTGCCAACAAATAATGCCTGAATTTCTTTACCGTGTAGATCATTCCTAATCCTTCTCGTTCCGTAGTGGTGTAATTTCTTTCTACTGCGTTCAACTGTCTGCTCACGTAAGCTATAGGGAGATCTATATTACCTTCATTCGTGGGTTGTGCTAACACACATCCTATGGCATAGTTGGATGCATCCACATGTACATGGAATGGCTTACTCCAATCTGGGGTTGTCAATATAGGTGCTGAGCACAAACGTCGTTTAAGTTCATTGAATGAATTCTCACACTCATCTGTCCATTCAAAATTGGTCAAAAGAGAGTACAGAGGCTTGGCTATGATTGCATACATGTGTATGAATCATCTATAATAACCACAATGTCCCATAAATGCTTGTACCTCTTTTACGTTGTTTGGCCTAGGTAGATCTACAATCACCTTCACTTTTTCTTCGTCCGTAGAGATTCCATTCTTTGACACAATGTGTCCTAAAATTTTGCCTTGTCTGACCATGGAAACACACTTTTCTGGGTTCAAACAAACCTGATATTCTCGACATTTGTCAAATATTTGTCTTAATTCTAGGATATATGTCTGCCTGACATTTGAATGAGCACATAAGTCATCGACATAGACTTCCAAATTCTTGCGTAAGAATTCCTTAAAAACATGACACATGAGTCACTGGAAAGTAGCGGGTGCATTTGTTAAGCCAAAAGGCATCACACGAAATGCAAATATGCCCCATTTTGTGGCAAAAGCTGTCTTGTGTTGATCTTCTGGAGCAATGGCTACTTGATTATAGCCTGAGAATCCATCAAGAAAGCTATAAATTTCCTTGCCCGCAACTCTTTCCAATAAATGTTCTGTGATAGGAAGAGGATAACTATCTCTAATCGTGGCGGCATTAACTTTTTTAAGGTTAATACACACACGCAATTTTCCGTTCTTCTTGGGCACAACCACAATGGGGGATACCCATTCGGTATGCTCAATTTCGTAAATGAATCTTGCTTCTATCAAACGATCTATTTCCTCTTTAATCTTCGCAGCGTAATTATCATTATACGTGTATTGTTTCTGTTTCGTAGGTTTTGCATCTGGAGTCATAGGGATTCTATGAGAACATATATCTGGATCTACTCCTTTCAAATCTTTGTAACTCCAAGCAAAAACATCTCTATATTCACGCAATAGGGCGACTAATTCTTCTTCTTCTTCTATCGTCAAATCATGCCCTATGTAAGTACACTTTTCTTCTTCTCCTTCTATGGCTACTATGATTTTTTTGGTTTTCTCTCGATTATCATATACTTCTCCAATGTCAGCTTTTCTGTTAGGCATTCTTACCATTATTCGTCTATCTTCTATTTCATACTTTCTGAAGTTCTCGGGAACCTCAAACAAAGATTCTTCTTCTTCTGACATGATTTCTTTCTTCTTTCTTTTCTTACCTTCACTCTTAGTGGTCACTTGTGTGGCTAACCTCACCTCATCCATAATTTCTTCGGGTCTCTGAGGATGAGTTTCTACTTCGTAGAAATATTCTTCTTCTGATGCAAAAGGAGGATCCATAATAATTGACTCTAAATCGAAGTCACTCGCATCCTCGAATGCATCCGTGTTAGGTTCACATTCTTCTATAATTGAGTCACACATGATTGGCTCAATCCTGAAGACAGAAATTTCATAGCCATCCTCGTCACAGTGGGGTGTCCATTGTTCTTCATTGATGGCTACATCCATGGTTGCTAGGATTTCTGCCCAACCATGGGGTTCAAACTACCTCATCTGGAAATACTACAGGTGCATACACTGGTTCTTGAAGAGTTCGTGGATGTTGTTCTGCACCTAAGGTCCTGGCTTCTAACCGTTCTTCCTCTTGTTTTGCTACTTTACACATCCATAAATGAGTATCCTCATGTAACCATGAGGGGTCTGACTCTAATGAGTGCACCGATTCAGTTTCTACCTGTGTCTTATGGATGGTGTTCCATTGTATTGGGGGTACATCTCGATGTGAATAGTCTTTAAGATTGACTTTGGTAATCACTCTTGAATGTTGCAAGTACAAAGAGTTAGTTCCCCAATCTTGTACAATTTGCAATTGACGCATGAATGGCCGTCCCAATACCATCTCATAAGCATGATTTTTACTAAAATCACAAATGGCAAAGGTATGCTCAAACTCCACACCACAAGTGGTGAGAGATATGCCTTCTAGTAAGCCTAATGGTTTTTCTATGTGTCCATCATCCATTTGCAGCTTCATCCTGGTAGGTCTTAATGCTGGCTTACCCCAACGTTTCCATAAAGCGCTGGTAGCGATGGCTACTCCGGCTCCTGAGTCTAAGATGGCTTTCGTGGTGTAGCCCTGATGGGTTATTGGAAGATAAGTGTTACCTTCCTCTCCTTCACTTACATCTCCAATTTTTTCTACTGGTATCTCTGGTACCTTCTTGTGTGTTCCTATTTGTGAGGGAGTAGTAGCAAGCTCAGGGAATTGATTTGCTACATGTTTCCACAGTTTTGGTTTTACCTTTAACAACTCTTCTAGGGTGAGATTACACTGTACTTTAGTGTTCTTGATTACTTCTGTGCTTCTAGGGATCACTGATTCTTCATTCCTCACTATTATCGTGGGTGCTCTCATACTAATAGACTTTGCTTCCTAAGGTCCTATGAACTGAGGTAATTCTTGCAAAGAACTAGATTCAAAACCTGTGTGTTCACTCAATTGTTCTTCCTCTACATCATCGTATATAGAGGGAATGTCTTGGGGAAATTGTTCCTGCAAGTCGTCTATTTCATGAATAGGAGGGTGGGTTCCTTGTTCTTTTCTCCATTTCTCTTCTTGGATTTCTCTCAAAAATTCATGTGAATATCTATGTATGGAAGACAGGTTGTCTTCCCCTTCTGTGTTGGGTACTTGAGACATGGATGGTGCATTCCTTTCCTGTGTCTCTGGGACACTAAGATTCCTATGCTGATCCTTTTTCTCTTTGCTTTCTATCAAGTATTCTAGCCTCTCCATTAATCCTTGAAAGTGTAGTTCCGGTTTTGCCATGTTATTCCAATTTAGATATCTGGAGGCTTCAAACAAAGCTTGTGCTAATTCTACCATCTTCATGCAAAGTTTAGTCCTCTCAATTTCTAGGTCTGCTCAAGGGTAGTTCTTACTCATTTCAGCTACTTGGGGTTCTTCTTTTATTCTAGCCTGATATGCACAAAACATCATGTCTAGGTTTTCAGGTATGGGTTCTGCTAGAACTGATCTTGATTTTTGAGCTGGGTTCTCTTGATTCAACTCCTGTGAAGTCAATTCTAGTATCTTGGCTCTAGATTCCTTGAGACTTCCTTCCAACTCAGTTATCTTTTTACTCCACTTTCTCTTGATTCTTTCTCTAGAATCTTTCCAAGATTTCGTCTTTTTACTACTAGATTCTGCAACTTCACTAGTTCCAGCTACTTTCTCAGTGTTAGGCTGTTGGTTCTATAAGAGCACCTGGGCTCTGGTTATAGCTTGGATAGGCACGTATGTAGGGTTGGATCCATCTGCATTGTGCACAATACCTATCACGTTGATTGATGTCACATTTGAAGCGTTAACTGGGTTCTTAGGACAATCTTTGATTATGTGCTCTTTACCACAATCAGCGCAAAAGCCTTGTATATTATAGTATTGTGGTTGTCTTGATATCGGAGGATGTGGACAATCCTTTATGAAATGGTCTCCTTGGCACCTAAAGCATGGTCCTCTAGGGCCCTATGGTCTTTGCTATCTCAATTGGGGCCGTGGATTCGGGTTTGTGCACATCACATGAGCGTAGTCGGGCTCCCAATTAGGTTCCACTGGTGGACTATCATAATGATATGTCTCCACGTGTTCTGGTGACTCTGAGTAATATGTGGGTGGACTATCTACATGAGTAGAGTCAAAATTGTTTGAGTTTGGATCACTGTCAGTAATTAAGGGTGAAACGAGAACCAAAGCCCTATTAAGGTTCTCTTCTGCAGCAGCATATTTCACTGAGATGACATTCGCTGGTGGGGGTGGCTACTGAGCAAAGACAGGTTGAGGTCTCTGTTGCACCTGATAAGGGTAGTTCTATGGAGGCCTATAGTAATAAGGCTGAGCATTGTATTGGCCTTGATACCTACCTGGCTGTGCGTATGCTTGCGGGTAGTTCTGTCTCACTGCTTGTTTGTTATATGGGCAGTCTTGAGCCGTGTGATTTGTGTATCTTCTCTTAATTGTACAGTATTGGCCACTACGGTTGGCTTGCGATTGTGTTGCATTGGGGCACACATTTGCCATATGATCACCACCACAGGTGTAACAACGCTTGTTTGTTGTTACTCTAGGCATGTGTTCACTAGAAACTCCTAGTTTCTGGGCCACTTTTTCTGCTAGGTCCTCTATCAAGTTAGACAATTTGGTGGATGCTAGAGATGAAAAATCTGAGTCCTTATAGATTTTCGAGAGTTCCAATTCATCTCCTAAGTTATCCTCAATGTCTATACAGATTCTTACACATTGCTCTAGCGTTCTGGGTTCTTTTAAGTACACATAGGAGCGTAGTTTAGAGCTCAACAGGCCATCTAAAAACAATGACACTTGCTTGGCTTGTGAGGGTAGCTCTTGCATAGGACACCTCTCAACATATTGTCTAAACCTACGTCCTGCGAGTCTAACTGTTTCCTGAGGGGTCTGTTTGAAACTATGAATCAACGAAGACGTGTCATGTCTGATTCCACTTTTAGAGAATTCAGTGATGAATGACTCTAAAAAGTGATGGATTTCTCTAAATTGCCTTTGTTGCAAAGGTTGGAACCAAGTTAAAGCTGTATTCTTTAACGTTAGTCCAAACACATTATATTGCGTGAACATGTCTTCGACTTGCTCTGCTCTTAGTACTTGCTTAAATTCTGTAACGTGGTCGTAGGGATCTCCTGTCCCATCAAAGTAGTTTTTCATGGATTTCACTAGTTGAGTGGGTCTTAATATTCTTGCGTGTTCGCGTGGTCTAGGTAGAGGAAAATCATCTCTACCACCTGGCATTCTTTGTCTTTCCACTCTGTCCGTGTCTATGGTGGTTCTATCTCTTCCTATGGGATGATTGAAGCTTACTTCCGGTCTTTCTTTGTTTTTTTCTCTTTGCATGCCATGGGCTGAGGATGTTCCTGCCCCTTGATGACTCGCGTTTATGTTTGTTCTAGATGGAGGGAATACTAAATCACCTCTCCATGTGAATGTATTTCTTGCGTGGTCTGGTACCACAAAGACTCTTTCTGAAGTTTCATCCAGGTATACAACCTTTCCAGGTGTATCCGGGTCCTTAAATTTGTAAATTATAATGGAGCCTACCTCACTAGGTTGTTCTGTTCTATATCTCTAAAATGCTTCATCAGTTTCTTTATTTACAAACAACTCTATGCTCCTGTTATCTTGAGGGGTCCAATCTGGAACTAGTACTCGTGTCAGTACAGATTTCCCTCTAGGTGTTCTAGGTTCTTCTAATGGTTCTTTTCCTTGAGATCTCGCATTCGTTTCCAACTGAATTACGCCAAACTCATTTGTATTGTTTGGCTGCGTACTTAAGATGTACATCATTCCTTCCTTGTCTATGTACGCGTCTCGCTCGAATTTCACCACTGGACGTTCCAATCCAATGGGTTGATCCGGGTTATGCATTTGCACTACTTGTCTTCGCAAACCATCCTCATAGATGCAAACACCTAAGCGGTTGGTTCGGAGAAATTCTAACTGAGTCCTATAGGGTCCTTTTGGTTTTTCTAAGTATGCTACATTTGACCCTCCTTCTGGTCTTTCTGTGCTAAATGCCATTTCCGATTCACTTGTATCTGAGCTCTCGTAGGGGTAACTAGTGTTCAATTGTTGAGCCCAGGATCGTGCAATGGTTCCTACACTGGCTTCTGATGATCTAAGGCTTCGTCGGTCTGACTTACCTATATACTTGCCCGATCTAAGGTTCATTAATTTACTTCCTTGCACACTCAGTACACACTCAGATCGTCAGTGATTCTTTGATCTTTCTTGATTCCTTTTAAGTTTCTTTAGATTCTTGTCTTGATGTATGCGTCATGAATTCGACTTTCTGTGGTACTTTGAGTTCTCGTTCTGTCAGACTTAGGTTCTTTCCTTTAGGTTTTTGTATCACACACCTTTACTTTTAGTCTTGAACTTGAGAATGTTAAATATCTTGAACTTGAGGCGTTCCTATCGTTCTTAGTTCACAATGCTAATGCTTTAGCCTAAGCTAAGAATTGACTGAGGGGGTTGAGTAATCTTCCAACCTCGAGTCAGCTGCTTTGGTTGCCCTGATGCCCAAGAAGCCGCACTTCCCAAGCTTCGTGTTCCTCACTACCTTGCTTTGCTTTGCTTTGATTGCCCTTGCTAGACCTGGAAAAATTCAATGTTAGACCAATTTCAAAAATGGATGATCAAGCACTTGAGTATATACACCTTTAAAGATCCTTTCCCTTTTGCCCACAATTTCAATGATTGCCCCCTGGCTTTCTAGTCCCACACTAGGTCAACCTCAAATTGGTGTATCTAAAAATCAACGTATTCTTTATGAAAAAAACAGTTGAGGTCACGTAGTACTCATAGAGAGCTTTCTAACGAGCTATAAAGCTCAAAAAACAGACTTCGGATGGAAAAGATATGACCGTTCAGGCCCTCGGGGGTGAAAACTGACAAACAAGCTTTTCGTCAATTATGAGCTAAGGGGTCTCCTATGAGTGCAATGATCCAAAAATTTTCAAAAAATAGCCCCAAATTTGGTCAAAAAATCAAACCCTAAAATTTGTGTTTGGGGTGGACAATCGCGATGGTCTGAGATGATCGCGATGGTCTGGGACCGTCGCGATGGTCCAGGTGAACCGTCGCGATGGCGTGGCACAATCGCAATGGTCCGATGGAGCGAACTGTCGTGATGGCGTGAAATGGATGATCGCGATGGTCTGAAAATGAACCGTCACGATGGCTCGATCGGTGGACAATCGCGATGGCGTCAGTCAACGGTCAACGTGAATCGTCACGATGGTTTGAAGTGAACCGTCGCGATGGTCACAGATGCGATGGCATGAGCCAATCACGATGGTCCAAAGTTTGAGTCGTCATGATGGTTTGAAGGTATCGTCGCGATGGCGTAAGTAGCGAATAATCGCGATGGTCTAGCTTGCCATGTGGCAGCGTCGGTGCGATGGCATGGGCCAATCGCGATGGCGTGGGGTCGACGAGATCGTTGCGATGGTCCAAGTGAACCGTCGTGATGGCTCAAGTGAGCCGTCGTGATGTGTGAGACCGTTGCTCTATCTTTACATGCTTCTGCGTCTTCTATGCCTCTGGCTACTGCCAACAAAGATCTATTCAAGATCAATGATCTCTCTTGTGTAGAGTCGGCTCTTATCAAACCTTCATGTCTGAATGTTTGATTTGTTACCTAAATGTCTCCAAGTATCCATGCTTCTCAAAAAGTTGTAAAACTTTTCTTCAAACAAATCCTTTGACTCCTACTTGAAACATAAGTGGACAAACTTCTCACCTTGAGAGCTCCAAAAGCTGCAAGTTGATACTTCATAACTTTCATATTTTACTCGGGTGAAATGTGACAGTACCTGCTAGATTTTGAATACTAAAACATGTATCCAAAAGTCAAGACAATCATAAAAAGTAGATTCTTCAACTGACTTGTACATCAACAAGATTTTGAATTTTCTGAAGTTTCTGAAAATACTGAATATACTGAATATGAGGTAACTTTTCCAAACATAAAACCTCAACCCAAGTCTTCAACATCTGCTACAAAACTCTTTTACCTCAAGAGAGTTAGATAAAGAAGAAATATACTTCTTTGCAACTTGTCATATACCAAGTAGCTCTGTATTGACACTCCAAGAATTCTTTGAGAGAACATATATGCTGCCTGCTCAAAAGCTTCAACTAAAACATAACTCATATACATATGAGTCAAAACATATATCTGTTGCTTTTCTTTCTCTCGATGCAATTCTTTGTCAAATCTACTAAATCATGACCAAGTGTAATGCAAAACAAGAAACTGCTTCTTCTTTAAATAAGATGTTCTCGTAGACTTATCTTTGGATGTAGAGGATAAAATAGGAAAAGTATATGGAAAATATATGAGAAAAGGAAGCCTTACTTTTCTTTTGGAAATGATGGACTTTCTTTTTCTGCATCTTTCTTCCACCTGATGATGTCAACATCTTCAAACTTCTCTTCCATACCTTTTGTTCTCTTCATCTTGAAGTAGCAAACACTCTTGACTTCTTCGAATGAACTTTTCTCTTCCTCTAATGCTAAAAGTAAGAGATAAAACAAACATGGTATACAAATGGAAGTGAATATAGAATCATGTTTTATCATCTCCTCATATCTCTGAATCAAAATTCAACTTCAAATGTCTGAAATGACTAAATTCACCAATCTTTTGTATGAATGATGAATTACCCTTCTAGAGTTACCTTCTCTAGATACCATTTGTACCTTGATATCCAACAAACTTACAACAAAAAATTGGCTGAAAAACTCATCCATCTCCAAATTTGTCTTCTTAGATAAGCTTTCTTGCCATGAAAGAGATCTCTCAAAACTTTCTAGAGAAACCTCTAGATACCTGTTTTGATGTAGCCTTTAACTTTCAAATAATGAAAGTGTACAAAAGCATTCCTTGAATTTCTTCAAATCTCTTCATAACTGCTGCTCTAAGATATGACCTGCAAATGATAATCTGATAGTAGAAACTGATACCTGTGATTTGATGTTGATCTGATTTCTTCATCTTCTCTAAACCATTGTTCTTCCTTGAATTTGAAGTAGCCTTCTCTTCATCAAGTCTGGGTCTTCAAACAATACTTTTGTAAAGTATTTGCATACTCTTCCAAAAATATTCGGCTGCTAACAGATCATCAACTTCATACTCCACAGTGATGAATACACATGTGACTGAATTGTCTAATTCTCAAATCTCTACTCATCTAGATTAAGTGCGTATGTCAAATGTCAAATGTTAGAAGATGCTTTTAAATCATATGTTGTAAATCTGGAATTCTAGCAAACCTGGGAATATGAATGAGCCTTAATGCATTGATGCCAAAGGTCTAAAGTTCTGAAACCAAAAACTTTGTGCTCTGATACCAAATGTTGGAAGTGAGGTAGGCCCTTGGCTCATATCACATGTCCATGGTTCCATAGGTCCAGTATATACAACATAGAATCTAGCAATCTTCAATATTGGCAAACCATGAACATAACACAACTTCATCATACAAATGATGAGATAAAGATAGAGAAAGAATAGACAACATGTGTAAGGTGTTACGTAAGCCATCGCTTACTCATAGTATCATATATACCAATGTTCAATGTACAATGTGGGAGCAAAACTCTCAACCACTCTATGTGATGAGAAATAGATGAATGAGTGAATGTACAAATGTAACAAACATATTCAGATGTATGGGCGAAAATCTGAATATTCATGAGATGTGTGACCTTATAGGTCATAGAAGAGTGAATATGAGTGATTGAAAGAGGAAGGATCAGTGTGAAATTGATAATCAACAAACCCTCATCTAACCTTAGGCTATGGAAGACCCTTGGCTCATGTCAGAGGTCCATGGTTCCATAGTTCCAGTATATACAACATTAATTCCAGCATTCTTAATATTGACAAAACATGAACATACTACAACTTAATCATACAGATGATGAGACAAAGATAGAGAAAGAATAGACGACATGTGTAAGGTGTTACGTAAGCCATCGCTTAATCATAGTATCATATATACCAATGTTCAATGTACAATGTGGGAGCAAAACTCTCAACCACTCTATGTGATGAGAAATAGATGAATGAGTGAATGTACAAATGTAACAAACATATTCAGATGTATGGGCAGTAATCTGAATATACATGAGATGTGTGACCTTATAGGTTATAGAAGAGTGAATATGAGTGATTGAAAGAGGAAGGATCAGTGTGAAACTGATAATCAACAAACCCTCATCTAACCTTAGGCTATGGAAGACCCTAAGTCAGATACGTGTGTGAAAAGATCACATACTTAAAAAGTAGCAATGAATGCTAACAAGTTTGCTGCCGAAAATCCTCAAACTCATGTGAACACACCTTCTCAAACACCTCATCCAAATATGCATAAAGCATATACGTACTGTTTCTCTTGTACCTATGCCGAATAGGACTCCTCTTGATATGAACGCCACAGCCTTCATAAACTTCAAGTAGTACCTGTGTGCATAAAGAGAATATGTACCTGAATACTTAACATAAGATGTAAATCTTATGTTAACCACCATCCAATGTCTTTGACGTAGCCTGAAATCTTCATGTAGAAGAGAATCTTCAACTACAACATGTAGATGGCCGATCCTCACCATCAAGCTGCTAATGACCAAGTCTTCTTGCCATGAACAAGAGATAACCTCCTCTCCATGAGCTAGAGAGTGAGCACACCCTTCATCTTCTCCAAGAAGAAGCATTAAGAAGAACTCCATAGCTGCTCTTCAACATGCTTCAAGTTAGCACCATGGCTACCCCATGTGCTAGACGAAACACCACCTCTATTGAGGTCCAAGCTCAAGGCTTGTGTTGAAAGTTAGGTGTAGGATACCTTGAAGTGACCCAAGATTGTTCTTATATAGCTTTGTGTAGCCTTGAAAAGCTCTTACAAAAATCCTCGTAGCAATAATAAAACACTCCGATCGTAGCTTTTCCCTCCGTCCGCTGTTCTTGCGATCGCCTTTGAGTTAATTAACATGAACTACGATGTTTTGTCACTGATGGGGATCGAACCCATACGGGTCTTTTGAAAGAACAGTGATGTAACCATGTTGTCCACGCACCGTTGCTTGGATAAGAGATAGAAAGCAAACGTACACATACTGTGCCGCTGGCTGTTGTTCCCAAAAGCTAATAATAAAGAAACTTTACTTGCCATGCGCTGCCGTCATCGGGGTTTGAACCTGGGTGGCTGGGAAGGAAGAGATATGGCGTAGCCACGCATCCATCCCATTTTGTTGTAGAGGGAGTAGAGAGAACAGATATACATGCTCTAACTTCTTGAGTAAAATGGACCAAGAGGACATTGAAACCATGTTTTCCAACAACCCCCCCTACAACGTCATATTGGTACAATCTGGACTGAATCTGCAAACTATCAAAGCTGCAAACTACTACAAGCTTCAAGCTTGTACTCCCAAACTTCAGAATTGACCTTCAAACCTTTTCTTCAAAAAGTCTTCTTCAAAACTGAATTTGACTTTCCTTCAAAAATTTGAACTTGTTGAATATGAACCATAATACTTGAGAAAATATGCAAACTAGATATCCAATAGTGAACTCATCAAGCAATCACTGCTTCACAACAAATGTAGCATGAACTGTCTCCGAACCTGCTATCTCCTGTCTTCAAAAACCTGAAAACATACACTAGGATCCACATATTTGCATTTACCTTCCAAAAAAGGTTTCTCAACGTACTTTTGCTGCGTCATGTAAATACACTAAACAAAATCAGGAACTGAATCCTGGAACCTGTGACTGACAACTCACAACTTAGTGTATTATGAACACTGCTGGTTCATCTCTGACTATACTCAAGTCAAATCAACTCAACTCAATCGAAATCAATTGAAATCAACTATATGAGTCAAAAAATCTATGAGGTCATCATGTCTTCATCCTTTAAATCCTTCATACCTCTTTCCTTCAGAACCTAGTATAAACATATATGTGCGCACTTCTAAAATATACCTTTCTGAAACATCAAGCTTCTCTTCAATAGAACTCTGGAACCTTCTCCTGAACAGGAACATCCTAACAGGAACTTTCTCCAAACATTCTTCTTCTTCCTTCTTCTTTTGAAGATGGAACATAAAGAGGATCTGACAAAGGAAATATAGGAATACCTGAAATAGGAATACCTGTAGGTATGACTTTGCAATCTTTTACATATGGCTGAAAATAAGTCTTCATATTTCATCACCCCCCTGGATGATTTAACACTAGTATCCAATATTCTTCAAATTATATCAAACTTTATGAAATCTTGGATGTCCTTCTTCATAAATCTGATCTTCAGTGATCAATACCTGTATCTGAAACAAAATCTCTGAACCCTTTTTATTAGCACTGTACACATGCCAATAGCTTTCCATGTCATTTCTCATCTTTCCAAATTGTAGAATAAGGTTAGCTGATCCTAACATAACAAAACCTTGCTGAAAGAATTTTAGGATTCATAACCTTCTGTAACATAACAAGTATCTTCTTCTACCTTTCTGCAAGACAAATCTGATAGAACCTGAATCTTTGACTTAGTTCTTCCAATGTTTAAGAATCAAACAAAAGGATAGAGAACTAACTCATAAATACTCAAGATCTTTCATGATCATTTAAGATCAATGATCTCTCTTGTGTAGAATCTCGTATCATCAAACCTTCATGATTGAATGTTTGATTTATTTACGTGAATGTCTCCAAGTGTCCATGCTTCTTACAAAGTTGTAAGACTTTTCTTCAAACAAATCCTTTCCAAGAATCTGCAACTCCTACTTGAAACATAAGTGGACAAACTTCTCACCTTGAGAACTCCAAAAGCTGCAAGTTGATACTTCATAACTTTCATATTTTACCCGGGTGAAATGTGATAGTACCTGCTTGACTTTCTTTTGGCTAACTCCACTTCTCAATCAAGTGATAGGATATGATGGAACACCTTTTTGAATACAAGCATGTATCCAAAAATCAAGACAATCACTGAAAGTAGATTCTCCATTGACTTGTACATCAACAAGATTCTGAATTTTCTGAAGTTTCTGAAAATATTGAATATGAGGTAACCTTTTCCAAACATAAACTCTCAACCCAAGTCTTCAACATCTGCGACAAAAAACTCTTTTACCTTAAGGGAGTTAGATAAATAAGAAATATACTTCTCCGCAACTTTGTCATAAACCAAGTAGTTCTGTATTGACACTCCAAGAATTCTTTGAGGGAACATATATGCTGCCTGCTTAAAAGCTTCAACTAAAACATAACTCATATACATATGAGTCAAAACATATATCTGCTTCTTTTCTTTCTCTCAATGCAATTCTTTGTCAAATCTACTAAATCATGACCAAGTGTAATGCAAAACAAGAAACTGCTTCTTCTTTAAACAAGATGTTCTTGTAGACTTGTCTTTGGGTGTAGAGGATAAAATAGGAAAAGTATATGGAAAGTATATGAGAAAAGGAAGCCTTACTTTTCTTTTGGAAATGATGGACTTTCTTTTTTCGCATCTTTCTTCCACCTGATGACGTCAACATCTTCAAACTTCTCTTCCATACCTTTTGTTCTCTTCATCTTGAAGTAGCAAACACTCTTGACTTCTTCGAATGAACTTTTTCTCTTCCTCTAGTGCTAAGAGTAAGAGACAAAACAAACATGGTATACAATGGAAGCGAATATAGAATCGTGTTTTATCATCTCCTCATATCTCTGAATCAAAATGCTGTTTCAAATGTCTGAAACGACTAAAATCACCAATCTTTTGTCTGAATAATGAATTACCCTTCTAGCGTTACTGTCTCTAGATCACATTTGTACCTTGATATCCGACCAACTTACAACACAAAATTGGTTGAAAAAAAAAACTCATCCCATCTTCACATTTGTCTTCTTAGATAAGCTTTCTTGCCATGAAAGAGATCTCTCAAAAATCTCTAGAAAAACCTCTAGATACCTGTTTAGATGTAGCTAATGCTTTAACTTTCAAATGATGAAAGTGTATAAAAGAATTCCTTGAATTTCTTCAAATCTCTTCATAACTGCTCTTCTAAGATATGACCTGCAAATGATAATATGATAGTAGAAACTGATACCTGTGATTTGATGTTGATCTGATTCCTTCATCTTCTCTAAACCATTGTTCTTCCTTGAATTTGAAGTAGTCTTCTCTTCATCAAATCTGGGCCTTCAAACAATACTTTTGTAAAGTATTTGCATACTCTTCCAAAAATATTCGGCTACTAACAGATCATCAACTTCATACTCCACACTGATGAATATACATGTGACTGAATTGTCTAATTCTCAAATCTCTACTCAACTAGATTAAGTGTGTATGTCAAATGTCAATGTTAGAAAATGCCCTTGAATCATATGTTGTAAATCTGGAATTCTGGAAAACCCAGGAATATGAATGAGCCTTAATGCATTGATGCCAAACATCTAAAGTTCTGAAACCAAAACCTTAATGCTCTGATACCAAATGTTGATCACTAGGTGAAGGATGCATACAATGAGCCCAAGCTTGTGTTTATATAGTGTTTGTTATCCCTTCAAAAGCTCTCCAAAAGCATAAATCTCCACGATCTATGATCTACGAAAAGCTCATGCGTTCGTTAAATTCTAGAAAGCAATCCAATGCTAACGCTATCCGTCGGCGTCTTTCGAAAATCAAAGTTCTTTAGAAAAACTACCGCACTGCGCCATCTGGCGATCGGGGGATTTGATCTCTAGTCGATGGGATGGGAGAATCATGACTTATCCACGCTACCCAGCGTGCTTTCTTATAGAAGGAATACAAAGAAACTATAGACATGCTAATATACCTGAACAATTTGACCAATAGAACAATGAACAACCAATGGAACATTGTTTGTCTAATAGGATATTGAAGGGGGGATTGTTGGAAAACATGGTTTCAATGTCCTCTTGGTCCATCTACTCAAGAAGTTAGAGCATGTATATCTGTTCTGTCTACTCCCTCTGATACCAAATGTTGATATGATTCCTTCATCTTCTCTAAACCATTGTTCTTCCTTGAATTTGAAGTAGTCTTCTCTTCATCAAGTCTGGGTCTTCAAACAATACTTTTGTAAAGTACTTGCATACTCTTCCAAAAATATTCGGCTGCTAATAGATCATCAACTTCATACTCCACACTGATGAATACACATGTAACTGAATTGTCTAATTCTCAAATCTCTACTCATCTAGATTAACTGTGTATGTCAAATGTCAAAGTTAGAAGATGCTCTTAAATCATATGTTGTATCTTCTTGTAGAAGACAATCTTCAACTACAACATGTAGATGGCCGATCCTCACCATCAAGCTGCTAATGACCAAGTCTTCTTGCCATGAACAAGAGATAACCTCCTCTCCATGAGCTAGAGTGTGAGCACACCCTTCATCTTCTCCAAGAAGAATCATTAAGAAGAACTCCATAGCTGCTCCTCAACATGCTTCAAGTTAGCACCATGGCTGCCCCATGTGCTAGACGAAACACTACCTCTATTGAGGTCCAAGCTCCAAGCTTGTGTTGAATACTAGGTGAAGGATACTAAACAATAGGCCAACATACTTCTTATATAGTTTTTCTTGTCCATTGAAAAGCTCACCAAAAGCCATAATAAAGCCACGATTGCTATTCCTGAAAAAAAAAACAATCGGAAAAAACATCCGCCGCGTTCGCTGTTCGTCCGTATGTCGCTTTACCCAAAAGCATATCTTAAAAGATAAAACAAACGTGTTCTCGCTGCGGCGGACGGGATTTGAACCTGGGTGGGTTCGTTAGAAAGCTTCTGAAGTACCTACGTCGCCTGCGCTCTTTGTTGTTAGAGGATTTACTAAAAAGCGCTATACATACTGTAGACTTCTGGACAAAGTGGACCAATTTGACCATGGATAATGTCCTATATGACATTGTATTCCAACAAAGATAACCAATTGTCTGACAGTCCTTGTCGCTTCTTCGACCACTGGGTGCGTGTATTCAGAAAGCTTAGACAAGCAGCAAACAAGAAGCAAAAGCCTGTCAAGGGACGACAGAGACAAAGAGCGGGAGCGTTTTGCAGAGCAGAGAAGCACAAAAGAGGAGCCCCAAAATTTTCAAATTAATGGCACATTTTTCTTCAAAGTCTTAGGAAATTCCCTCAAGCCATGTAAATGCACTAGAGGAGTCCTCTAGATGCATAATCCCAACTCATTGTAATATATTCCTTGTAAAATAGTAGGAAATTCACTTTTTAGTAATAAAAGTGCCGGTCTCTTTTGTGAAAGGACCAAATTTAGCGCACATGTATATAAGTCACTTTGTGACTCTTTATAGAGACTTTTTCCATTGTGAAGAAGGAGAGCTCTTGATTTTCGAATTTGCTTCTTTCCTGTAGATTTTCACCTTCTCTTTGATCTTCTATGTGTGTGTAATGCTTGGAATGTGTGTGCATGAATGTTGTCTACCCCTCCCCACTATTTTTGAGCTACTGTAGTGTGTGTGAGAGCTTGTAAGAGTTGTGGAGTGAGTGTGGATGTTTCCCACCATTCACTATTTTGGCCATAACTTGAAGCATGGTTGTCAGAATCGAGTGAAACCACCTCCAATAGATGCGTCTCATTGAGAGCTTCGAAAGGAGTCCACTATTGAATATATTAGAAGTTCGGAGCTGAGAGAAATCCTCGATTTACTGAAAACTACTATAAGTGGTATGGCGACAGACACTTTCAGTATTTCAATGAGTTTGAGAGGTGGATTAGTCTTTTCTCACACATAAGATGATTTTAAGAAGACCTTTTATGAGGCAATCAAGGGTAGTGCAAGATTAGGGGAGAGCTACATTATACCTCCAACATCAAGGTGCCACAACGAAAATCAATTCACATACTTTTGCATATAGGGATGCACCACCCTTGTAGTGGAATCTTGTCCATAAGGAGGACGCTGAGGTGTCCATCGATAGTATAGAAACAAGTGATCAATCTTGGATGAATGAAGATTCCCAATTGTGGATGTGTAAAGAAGCGGATCAGGAAGAAGAGAGACAACAAAAATGGCCGATGGGACACAAAAACTACAGGCCCATAGAAGATCGAGCATACATGCCTCAAATATTTCCAGATGAAGCATTTGAGCTATGTGGATGGATGGAAATATTAGCCACATTAGATGTCCGCGTGAATGAAGAGGTGTTAACAATGAATGAATGCATAGATGAAGAAGGACATGATGTAAGATTATACATGGTAGTCCTCTAGGAAGTATAAGTGGGAGAATTGGTAAAAAAAAGAGTGGAGCGAGGACTATGAAGGCATTGAGATTTAACCAGAATTCGGCATAGAAGAACCGTACTTAAAGGAAATAGAAAAGGAATAAGATCAACGAAATGCTAAAGTGCTAGCCATAGAAAAATATCAAGGGAAGCCTCAGTATGAGAGAACCGATGTGCAGGATGTGGAACACCAAGAATCATTTGAAGTACCTGAACATTTCAAGTGGTATGAGATTGAAGAGGGAAGCTTAGGAGGGAGTAGCATACGACAACAAAGAACATACAAAAAAAGTAATAGGAACCATGGAAGGAGAAGAGGAGAGATGCACGTATATAGATAAAGATGTGTCTAGGGAAGAAAAACAAGAATTGATAGAGCTAATTTGAGAATATAGAGATGTGTTTGCTTTGATCTATAAAGACTTCAAAGGTGTGGATCCTTCTATTTTTTCCCATAGAAATCCAATGATGCCAGAAGCTAACCCCTCTAAACAAAGGCCATACACATACAACGATGTATTCTCTGACAGGATTAAGGAAGAGATTGATAAGTTATTGGCGGAAGGAGTCATATACAAGATTGAACACACGAAGTGGGTATCACCCTTGGTGGTCATGCCCAAGAAAAAATGAAAAACTTAGGGTATGTGTTAACTTGAAAAATATTAATGTGGCCACAATTCATGATAGTTATTGATTACCCATTACCGATCACCTCTCGGAAAGAGTATTAGGCAAGGAAGTTTACAGCTTTCTTGATGGGTTCTCAGGATACAACCAAGTAGCTATTGTCAGTGAGTACTAGCATAATAGTGCTTTTGCTACTGAATGGGGGATGTATGCCTTTAGAGTTATGCTGTTTGGGTTGACCAACATGTGTTCAAGGAGTTTTTGAAGAAAAGTATAGAGGTCTATGTGGATGATCTATGTTCTTACTCTTCTCAACTCACAACTCATATATCAGAGTTGAGGAAAATCTTTGATAAATGTAGACAATATCGAGTTTGTTTGAATGCAAAAAAATGTGTCATACACATTGTCCCCAAGAATGGCATCTCAACTAACGAGGATAAAATAAAAGTCATTTTGGAGTTACCAAGACCAAAGAACACTAAGGAAGTGCAAGCCTTTATGGGACATTGTGGATATTACAGACGATTCATCCACATGTATACCATAATTGCTATACCTCTATATGGGTTGTTGACTCAATTTGTTTGGATGGAAGAATGTGAAAATGCTTTTAATGAATTGAAGAGAAGATTGAATCCTAACTCAAATAAGCCATTCATATCCATGTGGATGTGTCCAATTATGCAATTGGATGTATCTTAGCACAACCAACTGATGAAGGAAAATTAGACCACCCTATAGCTTATGTAAGTAGACAACTAAACCAAGCTAAATGCAACTATACTACTACCAAACGAGAAGGCTTAGGGATGGTCTACATGGTAAAAAAAATTCAGACATTACCTCCTAGCCAACAAGTTTACGTTCTTTATTGATTACCAGGAACTATTGTACTTGGTTAACAAACCATGTAATATCGAAAAGCTAGTGAGATGATTTCTACTACAAATGTAGTTTGAGTTTGAAGTAGTAGAAAAGAAGGGTAATACACATGTAAGGGTAGACCATTTATCAAGAATGACTCATGGGGAGCCACCCATAGGAGTAGCTAGCGAGCTACTTGACACATACTTTTTCAACTTAGAAGTATGTCCAAAATGGGCCGAATGATTGATCCCTATACTCATGCATGGACCATACCATAGGATCAATTTGAACAACAAGAAGGAGTTTTGGCGATCATGAAACCTCTTCATTGTGGTAGGGAGTTTGTTTTTCAGAGATTCTAATGGAGTACTTCTAAGATGCATAGAAGACGAGGAGCGAAAGAGTTTCTTGGAATAGGCCCATGAAGCAAGTGGAAAACACAGAAGGGCATTAGTGGAACAACTCAAGAACTGAAAAGATTAGTTGTGTATTGGCTTGAAATGCAAAATGATGTGCATGAACATATACATAACTACCAAGTATTTCAAGAAAATACACCTGAAGAACATTCTTCATTATGCTATTCTACAATTGCCCCCTAGTGGAGTAGACCACTAGTCAACTTTTTGAAGCTCTGTAATTTTCTAGGAGGAGCAAGCCTAGCTAGAAAGTGAGCACTAGAAGAACAAAGTAAGAAATATGCTATTATCGGGAAGCAATTATTTGAAAGAGGCAAGGATAATCAATTATGATTATGTGTACATGAAGGAGAATACCTTCTCGCACTCAAGATGGCTCATGCAAGAGCAGCAGGGGGTCATTTTGCAACTGATAAGACTATAAAAATGCTTCTCTTTGCAGGCTTATGGTGGCCTACTTTACATATGGATGTAGAGACTCATGTGCGAAGTTTTGATGTATGTCAACAAACAAAGTATCCTATACAACGAGATGACATGCCCTTGAGACCCATGATTAGTGCGTGAGCTTTCTCAAAATGGGGTATTGATTTCATTGGACCAATAAACCCCCCAATGAAGGGATCGCATGCTAAATATATCATTGTAGCCATGGACTATTTGACAAAATGGGTGGACGCAAAAGCTACAAGGAAAAATGATGCCCAAACTATTGCAAAATTCTTTTTTGAAAGTATATTCACTTGCTTTGGACTACCGATTGAAATTGTAAGTGATAGAGGAACACACTTGAGACTCATGTGCGAAGTTTTGATGTATGTCAACAAACAAAGTATCCTATACAACGAGATGACATGCCCTTGAGACCCATGATTAGTGCATGAGCTTTCTCAAAATGGGGTATTGATTTCATTGGACCAATAAACCCCCCAATGAAGGGATCACATGCTAAATATATCATTGTAGCCATGGACTATTTGACAAAATGGGTGGACGCAAAAGCTACAAGGAAAAATGATGCCCAAACTATTGCAAAATTCTTTTTTGAAAATATATTCACTTGCTTTGGACTACCGATTGAAATTGTAACTGATAGAGGAACACACTTTATTAATGAAGTCATCGAGTCACTTATGAATGAATTTTTCGTGATCCATAAAAAGTCACCACCCTATCATCCATAGGCTAATGGACAAGAAAAGAGTTCAATAAGGTGTTATGCACAGTGTTATCTAAGATAGTAAAAAACGAAAGGTCGAATTGGGATAAACAATTGCATCATGCAATATGGGCCTTCCGAGTAGCATATAAGGTGGCTATTGGATCCACTCCCTTTAATTTAGTCTATGGGCAGAACATGATATTGCCAATTGATTTCTTAGTCCCTACGTTAAGAGATGCTGAGAAATATGAGTGGACAAGACATGATTTATCAAGACAATTGGGTCAAATAGAGAAGTTGCATGAGACTAGTTTACAAGTGGTAGCTGGCATCTATGCAGTGAAAAGGAGACAAAAAGCCTATTACGATGCTCATATCAAGGAAAAGAGACTTAGAGAAGGAGACTTGATATTAGTTTATGTTGATATATTTAGGTAGTGATGTGTGTGAACACTCTAGGACCGCCAGGGCACTTTTTTCCCTCTTTAGGAGGTTTTTTCCCCCGGGCTTGTATATACGCCTATTGCCCTAATGGGCTACTTATCTTTGTACATTCTCTAGTAATACATTCAGTATTGTGTGTTGTGCTCCAAGCTTCTTCTCCTTCCTTATGCTGTTCGCGTGCTTCCGTAGACGTCTAACTCCAACAATTGGTATCAGAGTAGGTCGTCGATTCATCTAGTGCGCCGTCGACACTCCTCCGCTTGCAGTCTCAAAATCACACGAATTTTGGTGAGCATACTCAGCATGTTTCCGAGATCAAAATTGCTTCGCTTTGTGGTGCCGAAATCGCAATCTGAGCTAGTTTCGACCTCTGAACGCACTATCACAGTGCTTGTGTAGGCTATTTCATCTTTTTTGTGCCAAAGGATATACACGTTTTTGTTCTCCAATATAAGCGTCTCGAAGTCTGCTACAGGTCTAGCAGAATTCGTCTTGGCAATTCTGTTCAACTTTTTGAGATACAGTCATTTTTCCGCATCAAGGTATTTTAGTCAGTGGCCATGGCTGAAAGCAGTGATGTATTCCGTATGTTGGCTGTTGAGGATAAGTTGGATGGTACCAACTACCCGTTATGGGCTTATATGATGCGACATGTGTTGGTTGCAAAAGGACTATGGAACATTGTGCAAGGTGTGGAAAAACGTCCTATCACACTTGCAACTATTACAACTGCAGGTACTGAAGCTGATGCAGAAGGTGTCGAAGATGATGATATTATGCATATTCCTGTTCGTGCTGTGGTTTTTGCTGCACCTACTGCAGAGCAGATTCACTGGGATGGAAGAGATGCCCAGGCACATGCATTGATAGCTTTGTTTGTCAAACGTGCCATTATTCCTCACATTCGCTCTTGCAGAACAGCTAAGGATGCTTGGGATACACTTACCACATTGTACCAAGCTAGGAATGAGGCTCATGTTTCTTACCTTCGAAAACACTTGGAGAGTGAGCACATGAATGAAGGTGATTCTATGGACAATTTCCTAACAAAGATCAAAGATTTGAAGGAACAGTTGATTTTTGCTGATGAGGTTATACCAGATAGCTCACTTGTGCAGACCGTTCTGAATGGTCTTCCTGATTCATATAAGAGTTTGCTTCTACTCTTCGGCTGATGATGAAAGGCAATCCAAATGCCTTATCATTTGAGGAGTTAGTCTCTGTTCTATTGTAGGAAGATCAGTCCAGACAGAACAGGTCCATTATGCGAGTTGCAGATCAAGCTTTCCTGGCTAGTTAGAAGGCCAAAGGAAAATGGAGCTCTTCAACTAGTAAGCAGAAATCTGCTAATTCTGCATATTCGAAGAAGGAAGATAAAGATGAGAAGAAATAAAAAAAGCACTGTCCAAAACTGGTTGCTAAAGAGGCAAAGAAGAAAGAGGCTGGAATGGTTATTGTAGAGGCCTCTACACATAAAACAGAGTCTGCTAATCTTGTGCAGGAAGAAGAATGGGCGTTTACTACTGTCTGCAGTTTTGACCCATCTTCTCATGAGCAATGCATGTCTGTAGTAGACTCAAATGTTTGGTATTTTGACAGTGGGGCGACCAAACATATTACCTTGCAGCGCAGTTTCTTCTCTTCACTCGAGCCTGCCCCTACAGGGAATACTGTTACATGCGCCAACAACTCCTCTTATCCTGTTATGGGAGTTGGTAAGATCATTTTGACTACTGCTGATGGTAGTTCTTTCACTTTGTCAGATGCTTTATTTGTGCTAGGGATCAAGAAGAATCTGTTATCAGTTTCTGCATTAGCCAAGATTGGCTTGGTTGTGAAATTTGTTGATGACAGATGTATAGTTCATGATCTGTCAAATGGTGATGTGATTATTGCTTTTGGCATTTTATGTCGTGGGATGTATAAGCTCATAGACTATGAAAGATCAGTAAATGATTTGGCATGTGCAGTAAATGATTCTCAGGCTATGTCAGATGCAAAGCTTTGGCATGCACACTTTGGCCATCTGAATTTTGCTAGTTTGCTATGCCTACAGAAATCTGAAATGGTGTCCTCTTTGCCCAAACTTGAGGCACCTGGAAAACATGTTTGTGAAAGCTGTATTTTGGGCAAAATGCAACGTTCTTCCTTTCCAAAAGATGGTTCAGTTCCGGCTACTCAGAAATTGAAGCTTGTACATAGTGATGTCTGTGGTCCTATGCAGACACCTTCTTTTGGGAATTATCTTTACTTTGTGACTTTCATCGATGATTTTTCCAGGCATGCATGGGTATATCCATTGAAGGCAAAGTCCGAAGTGTTCATGTGCTTCAAATAAATTTTGGTTTTGGCTGAAAATCTGTCAGCATGTAAAATGGGCACCCTCCGTTCTTATCGAGGGGGGGAATATATGTCTTCTGATTTTAATGCATTTCTGGCTGAACGTGGGATAAAACACAAATGTATAGTGCGGTATACACCTCAACAGAATGGAGTTGCTGAACGAAAGAATAGATCACTCATGGAGATGGCAAGGTGTATGGTCAAGAGTCAGACTTTACCACATAGTTTCTGGCTTGAGGCTGTCATGTGTGCAACATATGTACTGAACAGGTGTCCCACTAAAGCACTGCAGTCTATCACTCCATATGAGGCTTGGCATGACCGCAAGCCATCTGTTGCTCATCTGCATGTTTTTGGTTGTTTGGCATATGCATTAGTGCCTGAACAACATCGCAGAAAATTGGATGATAAAGTAGTAAAATGTATTTTTGTTGGGTACAGTTCTGAAAGTAAAGGCTATCGTCTGTATCATCCACAGACTAAACACATTCTGGTTAGCCGTGATGTTTTTGTGGAGGATGCTATTCAGCCATTGCTTTCATGTACTAAGGAGACATCTGTTAGCTCCAAAGACATGTATGATACTTTGCTGCCTCTTTTTACAGGTGGACAGTCTAATGCTGGTCCTAATGAGGCAACTTCTCAACCTTTGCAGGTTTCATGTGATGATGTAGATCATTCCTTTTGTGATGCGGATTTACATGATGCACTTATTGATGAAAGAGCTGATATTGAGCAGGCAAGAACTATGCCAAAATGGTTGGTGCAAACCTTGTGTGACAGCAAATTAGATGCACCTCTGTCATATTGTACTCGATCAAGCTCTCATAGTGCCTCTTTTGCATCAGATTGCTATGCTATGGCTGCATCTAGTTTCTGTGATGAGACTGAGCCTGTTTTGTTTGATGAAGCACAAAATTTAGAAAATTGGATGGCTGCTATGCAATCTGAATATGATGCAATAATGAAGAATGGTACTTGGTATTTATGTGACTTTCCTCCTGGCAAGAAGGCCATTGACACTAAGTGGGTATACAAGCTGAAGCGTAAACTTGATGGTACACTTGACAGGTATAAGGCTAGGCTTGTTGCAAAGGGTTATGCATAGGAAAGAGGCATTGAATTTGATGAGACCTTTGCACCTACATGCCGTATGACTACTGTTCGGAGCATCTGAGCACTTGCAACCCATCATGGTTGGAATGTACATCAGTTGGATATTAAAACTGCATTTCTGAATGGTGACTTGCATGAAGAAGTGTATGTTTTTCAGCCCCGTGGCTTTGTGTAGAAAGGGCATGAAAACTAGGTGTGCAGGTTAAAGAAGGCATTACATGGTTTAAAGCAAGCACCACGTGCTTGGTATGAGAAGATACATGCCTATCTGGTTGCACATGGTTTTGAAAATAGTCCAACTGAAAGCACCTTATATGTTAAGCGTGCTACTGATGTGCTTCTGATCATTGTTGTCTATGTTGATGACATGCTGCTCACTGGTCCTCTTGAGAAGCATATTGATGATTTTAAGGCTGATTTGCATGCCTCATTTGAGATGTCTGATTTGAGGCATTTGCATCACTATTTGGGCATTCACTTTATGCAAGTTGATGGTGGAATGGCTTTGTGTCAAACAAAATACATTGACACATTATTGCAGCGTTTTGGCCTTGAAGACTGTAAGCCTATTGCCATTCCTATGGAGACATGTTTATGATTGAGTCTTCATGATGCTGGAGATGCATTTGATGCTGTTCTCTATCAACAGGCTGTTGGATGCTTGATTTACTTATGCATTACTCAACCAGATATTCAATTTGCTGTCTCATAGATGAGCAGGTTTATGCATTGCCCAGGAGTCAAGCATTGGCAGGCAGTTAAGCGCATCTTTTGCTATTTCAGTAGTACTCGGCTACTTGGGTTGTTTTATCCCGAGGGGGGATCACTACCGCCAGATTTGCATGCTTTTTCTGACTCTGATTGGACTGGTTGCTATGACACTCATGTGTTTCATGCTTGGTAGCTCATGTGTATCTTGGTTGAGCAAGAAGCAGCCTATTGTGGCCACTTCTAGTTGTGAAGTTGAGTATAGGGCAGCTTTCACAACGATTGTTGAGTGTGTGTGGCTCAGACGCCTTATGGCTGATTTGGGTGTTGGTCAGACTTCTGCCACCACCATCTTCACTGACAATCAGAGCACATTGGCAGTTGCGAGGAACCCTATGTTCCATGCTCGCACTAAGCACATTGAGGTGCATTATCACTATGTCAGGGAGAGGTTCTCTGCTGGGGAGATCAGCTTGGCATATGTGCCCATGCAGGAGAACATTGTAGACCTTTTCACGAAGGCTCTTCCTAGGGAGAAGTTTGAAGCTTTCCGCAAAGCTTTGGGCTTACTTCCTTTTGTGGAGTGATTTCCACATATCTTGGCACTTCCTTATACATGAGTGCCAGCTCCTTGTTCACCGCATCACTCCCAGGGAAGATTTGTTGATATATTTAGGTAGTGATGTGTGTGAACACTCTAGGACCACCGGGGCACTTTTTTCCCTCTTTAGGAGGTTTTTTCCCCCGGCTTGTATATACGACTATTGCCCTAATGGGCTACTTATCTTTGTACATTCTCTAGTAATACATTCAGTATTGTGTGTTGTGCTCCAAGCTTCTTCTCCTTCCTTGTGTTGTTCGCGTGCTTCCGCAGATGTCTAACTCCAACAGTTTATACACTTAAGCAACATGCAAAGAAATTACAACAACAAGGATATGGATCATTGCTGATAAACAAAATCTCTACAAGTGGAGCGATCAACCTAGCTACAGTCGATGGAGACATCTTACCCAACTACATAAGTGGTTGTAGGGTCAAATGCTATATGGAACCATTAATTGAAAGAATGTTAGAAAGTCTCTTAGGACCACAAAATAGAAAGAACGAAGAGGAAAGAATACGAGAGGAAGCCGAAGTGGAAGCATTAGAATGCATATAAAAACAAAAAGAATGGATACGACAATGTGATGAAAGTGGAGACCAAAGGAGCTACAAGGAGTGTGTCAAACCAACATAGAGAATAAGCTTTACACTCATGCTATGCTAAATGCACCTCGAGTATGCAATATAGAGCCACATTACAAGGCAAAACATTCGACACACAAATTTTTGAACGGATATAGTGGTGCACATTTCCTTCCAAGCAATAGGACTTAACTTGTACCATATTAGGTCTAGGGACTTTCACTAAGACATACTGATAATTTCTTTGGCTATGATTAACTTTTATATTTTCTCTCATGAATAAAAAATAAGAAAATGAAAAATACATGGTTAGGTATCATGTTCTACTCAAACTTATGAGAGGGGAATAGGTTCGCAATGAACAACGATTAAATGCACATATAAAATGGAAAGGCATTTTCTTTAGCATAGAGATTAATTGTTCCTTCAATTTCAAGTGCAGATGGCTTTATGAGGAGTCTGAAGCGATTGTGCAAGAGGAGATATTGGAATTTCCTCTATAGAGTACTACCAAAGCAAGAGGACACTAGTTTCGTGAAGACCAACCTGTAGGTGATCATTTGTTTCTAATTACATCAATAGTAAAGAAATCACTTTTGCTATAGACACACCCATAGGAAAGTGCATTAGAGTTGTTGTTGAAGCTTAGTTTTTAGAGAAGTTAAAAAACCTTATCAAAGTGCAAGATGTGCAGGCAATATGTGATGAAGCAGGCATCAATAGAAATGGGTATACTGCAATGTACACCCTTCTGAGGCAAGCCTTACAAGCACAAGGTATTTCTCAAAGGATATTTCCATGCCCATATAAAGTGTGTATCAAGAAAAAAACGTTTAATGAGGATGTGAATCGTGCTATTGGACAATATTTATTCATAGAAGATACTATGCCTACCGTTGTTTATCATGCAAATATTCCCAAGAAGCAATCAAAGATCCTATTTACACAAGGATTTACTTGCACTAAATTCAAAAATATATTTGTGGATCTTCAGAAGCTTCAACAAGCAATGGTTCACTTTGATAGTTCAACAATCAAAGGTACCCTTACTACATTTTATTTGGTTTCGAAGTTTTACTACATTCAAATGCCATATTAAGGTAATGTTTCCTCTTTTGTGCAGAATGTAATGATGAGTTAAAGTTCATACTAAAGCTTGACGTGTGCCAAATTATAAAGGGTCAGTGATTGGAAAGGTTGCGTGTGATACTAATGAATGAAGTTATGGACCATGCAATGAGTGATGAAACTTTAGGATTTGATTCCCATTTTACTTACACTATGCAGTCAGAGAGAGATGTCTGGTGGTTAGGTGCTATATAAGTTCCCAAAGAAACAAACAATGTTATTTCGTGGATTTTTAATAGGAATCCATGGATTACAAAAGTAATCTCTTCTCAAATACATGGGAAAATCCATTTTCTAGATAATATAGGTGATTTTGAGGTAGAATGGCATTTGGATGGATACCTTAAGAGTATAAAATGCATGTTAGGTTGTAAATAAGGAGCATCTTCTCTCTATCCTTGCCCATATCGTACACAAGGTTACAAAGGATCTAAGAGATAGTTTAAACCTGCAAGGGCATTGATGAGGGTTGATTACTTTGATGAAATTGATGACACAGACTCATGGAATCATAGGGAGTGGGAGATATCACTTTTGAGGTGTCCAATGTTAGAAGAACAAACTCGTGATAAAATAGGCAATGATTGGAACCCCATTATTCACATTTCCATTACTCAATGTTCACTTTTCTACTTTGCACGTGTTCATGAGGATCTTTGATAGGATTTTGAAGCTCCATGTTGAATATGCATTTGCAATGAAACCACTAGAGAGATCTAAAATAGCAATCCAAAAAATAGAAAATCTTCTTAATTCTATTGGTTGTCATGGTGGCCATGTATCTTTAGTTGTTAAGAAGTATGGTGAGTCTCAAGATATTTTACAACAAGTTTCAATGACTGTGAAGAAGGCAAGCTGTTTCTTTAAAAGAGATATGAATAGTCAAGATGATGGGAAATGGGAGCTTTGGAAAGACCTCTGTTCGATTACGACAAACAATGATAGTCAGATTGATCTCATTAATAAGCGAAAGAAGGTTTGTTCATCGTTAGATCAATTGTTACATTTGATGGGTTTGGTTTCCACTAATGCTTTACAACGAGAATTATTCCAAGTGACTTTGAAGGAGTTTACACAGTGTTGGGGGATTCTTGTGCCGAGAGGGACTTGAGTGTTTGTAGGAGAATGGAGAGCAAGAACAAGAAAGTAATGACACCGAAAGCTTCTGATAAATTAGGAAGAGAAGAATACAAGCGTGTACATAAGCCAAATGCTCTGTGCAATATGCCAAATACTAAATAATGCTCATGAAACAAGATTACAAAGTACTTACAATCTGTCACTGACCTCTACACCAGACGTCCACCTTCTCCAAGCTTGCCCTTGTGCACACCTTGCACCAAGCTTCCAATAAGGGGAGGGATGGACACCTTCTGCCAATGCGCACCTTCAATGGCTCTTTGGAACTCTTGATATTCCTTGCTTCACCTTCTCTGCATACAATCTAAATCACTCTTCTTGCACCTTGCAATGGCTCTCTATGTTGCGCACACTCTCTCTGAATCTGTGTCACCTCTCTCTCTTGCTCTAGAATATCTCACAATAGCTTAGCCCAACCAAGAATACCCCTTCCTTTTTGGGTGCCGATTCACGTACGCTCCTAACTCCCATAGCATCTTGGCCCTCACTTACGTGTCCCAAGATTGTCTGCAAGGTGTGCCCAACAGCCAAGGAATCCATGTTTTGTCATGTAGTGATTTTAGGACAATACAAAACTTTAAATGGGGGGCCATACTTTCACTTCTACGTACGCTGCCGCTTCACATACCTTCACATTTTGCCTTTTAATTCTTTAAATGTGCACCTAAGAGAGGGTCCACTTGAATCTTCCAAAATACTCTGAACCTTAGAGAAATTACAGAAGGACACTACAACCTGCAAGTTGCATCCAACTTTCTACAATTATAATCTTTGTGAACAATTAATTGTGCACAACCTATGCACCTTGACGCCCGAACTCTGAATGCTTTGACTTTGCCCATGTTGACCTTGAACTTGAACATGTTGACTTTTATCATTTTGACTTTGACCCTTTGACTTTGATTGGGGTTGACTTTGATCAATGTGACTTTTATGGGCTCAATAGTTGCCCACCACCGAATGGGCTCTCTGTCGCGGAGAGACAATCCATGAAAACCAACAGGAGTATACGTGAAACAGCAGATTCAAAGACATGCCGACAGCAAGTACTTTTTCCAAAAGATAATCCCACTAAAAATTGCAGTCAAGCGAATTGTTTTGCGCAGCGACCGGATAGTGAGCAGTGAAGAGCAGGAAAGAGGAAGTGTAGATTAGGGGATTGAGGAGAGGGGAACTGTACGGGGAAGTTTTAGTGTAAGGACAAGGGTAGGGGTAAAGGGAAGGGAAGATGTTGGCGAAGGTGTATTGCATTTAAAAGGGTAATGGGTGGGGGGAAAAGAAAAATCGTAAACTGTACATGAATAAATCCAACATATGCCAATGAAACATAAACACCCACAAATGCCAAGGAAATAGAAACACCCGGTAAACAACCAAACAAGATATGCCACAAAGAACCAATAATCAAAATCCCATATATATATATATATATATATATATATATATATATATATATATATATATATATATATATATATATATATATATATATATATATATATATATATATATATATATATATATATATATATATATATATATATAGGAGATGCAATGAGAGCCTTGAAGTACATGAAAGAGCCACTGAATGGCAGGAAAGGTAAGGGAAGAATAGAAGGAGCGGCCTAAACTAAGGGAACTCGAAAATGCAAAGCCTCGATGCACAAAATGAGGCAAATGTAGTAAAAAAGGGGCTAGAAGCTGCGACAAAATGATAACTATGTAGCAGTGTTGGGCTGGGGCATTGGTGGCAAATGAGACCCCGCCGCAGGAGTAACATCACTAGGATGCGAAGTCAAGTCAGGTGATGTCGAGGGAATGATAGCCGCCTTCTCAGTACAAGCAGCAACCATGCTCTGATAGCAGCACAGATGGTCGCACTCTCATCGTACCAGCCGACAAGCAAGACTCTCACAAATGCCCAAAGAGGCTTGCTGCCATATCTCCAAAAGAGCCTGATTTGTGGAATCAGCCTTAGCTTGGAACTTGTCCCTCTCTTGCTGAAGTGCCCTCAATGCTGCCTGAGAGGACAACCACTTAGTGATTGTCGAACCATGTATGTGCTCGATCAGAGAGGCATAATGGTGATGCAGTGCAACCGTCGCGGTAACCGAATCTAGTGAGATGCGTGCGGCATCTGCTCCATCCAATGCTACGGTGCTCGCATCTCTGAGTAAGTTGAGGAAGGGTGGATCCATTGCGTGTGGTGCCACATTGCCATGTGGAGGGATCGGTGGTGAGGGCTACGAGGAGACAGGTAATGGGTGTCAGGGTAGAGACTGATGAGGTGGGGAATGGGTGTGCAAAGTGGAGGCGGAGTCAATCGAAAGAGGAGGGGATGGTGGCAAGGGTGTGGGCTGAGTAGATGGGAGGGCTAGCTGCTCCATAGGAGGATAGGCAAGCACCGTGTATAGGGAGTAGGATGCAATCCGAGGGCAAACATGGCAAGTGGACGGAGTGGATGAAGTAGGAGTGGGAAGGATAAGGGGCGGGGTGGATATGACGTCTTGCACATGCGAGGAGGGAGTGGGGAAGGCTTGGGGGGAAGCAAAGGGGGCCAATGTGAGCTGAACTGGCAAGTGGTAGAGCCAAGCAAGGACTGGGGCGGAATATATTGAAAAGGATCGAGAACCGTACTGTAGTGCTTTGTGGAAGCGTCGATAGCGAAGCTGGAATGACCCATACATGAGGGACGCATATGGGTAAGGTCACCCATGGACAAAACAGTACAATGGATCGGCTATATGGATGTCACTAAGAGGCTAGTGGGAAGAAGGGCTGCGGAATAGGAAATGGAACGTGAAAGCTCTCAGTAGTTGTATCATCCTAGGGGAGGTTGTGGGGGCGCTAAACATGCGAGTACAAAATGCGATAGTCTCATCTTTAGAGATGCCGGAATAAAGGAATGGCAGTGGGTGATATGTGATCACTGAAGAACCAATACCTATTGCAATGATCTATGTGGATAGAAAATACTAGGAGGGGGGGCTGGTGCTGGAAAACGTGCATGGGGTCCAGTCACTTGTGCAAGGTCGGGAAATACCTGGGACTCTGGCAGAGAGAGACCTAGGGCGGAGGGAGGGAGCTCCGAATACTCTTGTGTAGCCCTAGAGGAAGTCTGCTGGGGTGCAGAAGAATCCATGCTGCTAGATATAGGCAAACGACTGCAGGATCGAATGCTGAAATCATGGAGACAATCCGTAATCAATTTGAGGGAGAGGTGAATGAAGGAAGGAGAAATGGGAGGGAGGGAAGTGGTGACTGAAAACAAGGTTTAAACAAAGTGCGAAAGAATCATGTAACTGAAAGGCTAAAGCACTAAGGAATGCTATAAACGATCCTAAGATGAAAAAATGAAGCCAAAATAACCCTAAAATGCGAATCCTCATGTAGAAAAACCCCAAAAACGACTCCAAAATTACTTGAATCCGAGTTTGATAGGAGGAGAAATGAGAAAAAGTACGTAAATAAGAAAAAAAAGGGAGGGGGGGGAGGGGGTGGAGGGAGGGGGGGCAGGGGAGGGGGAAGAGGGGGGAGGGGGAAGAGGGGGGAGGGGGGGAAAGGCAAGGGAATGTACCAAAAAAAATGCCACGCTGTTTGGGTGGGAGGTAGAGCTTATGGCAATAGTTAAATAGGCGAAGGGGGGGGGTTTTTGCGTTGCGGTTTGCGGGCGGAGGGCGATGAGGGGCGCACGATGGGGCGAAGGTGCGGAGGGAGGGAGGGGGGCTGTGGTGCAAGGGGGGGCTGCAGTGCGGGCAGAGGGTGGTGCCAGGGGCGGACGATGGGGCGGAGGCATAGAGGGAGGGCATTGGGGAGGGGGGGGGTATGGTGCAAGCTGTGGGATGGGTGCGGGCGGAGGGCAGTGCCGGGTGGACGGCAGGGCTGAGGCACGGAGGGAGGGCGCGTGGGGAGAGGGGGGGCTGCGGGAAATGTTGCGGGCGGAGGCACGGAGGGAGGGCGGGGGGAGGGGGGCTGCGGGATGCGGTGCGGAGGTGCGGAGGGAGGGCGGGGGGGTGATATTAAAGAACACCATGAAAGAATTTCACTCAAGAGAAAACCTTCTTTGGAGGCTTAGATGCCTTGGAGGGCTTCTCCGTCTTCTCGCTTGCAGAGGATGTCTTCTTATGAAGAAAAACCTGATGAATGTTAGGAAGCACAACACCATAGGCACTAGTTACACCAGACAGAAGCTTTCCAAGCTCCTCATCATTCCAGATGGCCAATTGAATATGCCGAGGGATAATCTTGTTTTTCTTTCTGTCTAATGCCGCATTCCCGACAAGCTCCAACACCTCAGCAGCTAAGTATTCGAGGACAGTAGCAAGGTACACAGGAGCCCCCATACCCATGCGCTTTGCATAGCACCCCTTCTTGAGATAGCAAGCGAGCCTTCTAATAGGAAACTGAAGGCCAGCTTTGATGGTCTTGGAAACCCCCTTCTTTCTAGCAACCTTGCCGTGTCCACCCTTGCATCCCTTAGTGGACTCCATTACCGAGCTTAGTTGAGAAAGAGTACAATACCAGTCTGCACCTCTCGAATATGGAAACACGGATACATGAAGGGATCTTGGGTCTGTGTTAAATATGTGTTAAAAAATGCTTCTTGGGGGGTAGGCGAGAGGGGGCGGGGGCAGGATGGGACGTGGGGGGAAGGGGGGAGGGGCGAAGGAAAAATGGGGCAGAGGTGTGGGGAAAAAAAGGGGGGGAGGAGTGGGAAAAAAGGGGAAGAGAGGGGAAAAGAAGGGGGGTACAAGTACAAGAACAAATCCTTCAAGGAATCCAAAAGGTGATAAAATGGAGAAAACATTAGCTAGAAAATGGACAAAATGTTTATATACAACTTGGCCAGATTTTGCATTCCAGGTAGTCTATATCTGGTTCTATTATGCTGTTTGATGGTAGGCCTTCAGCTTAGAAATGTTTGTTAATGGGAGCATCTCTCCAATGAGAGTTTCCAATTCTACAACACCCCACTTAAGTATTGATTTGATTATGTATGGGCCTTCCCACTAGGGAGTCCATTTTCCTCTAGTTTGAGCATTTATCTGTGGTTTGTGTAACAAAACTAACTCTCCCGACTGCAAACTTTTGGACCACAAGTTCCTGTCGTGTGCTTCTTTCCTTTTGACCTGAGTATGCACTAACAATCAGGATGCTAGAATATGGGATTCTTCCATTTTGTGCAAAGTTGTGATCCTAGCTGTTACCTCTGGGCCGCTCTTTCTTTGAACTCCTTCAATTCTGATCGAGCCATGTGAACTCGAATGGTTCTATGGGAGCTATCCCATAAACCAGTTGGAATGGGGAAAATCCATTTGTTTCTTTATAGGCAATTCTATATGCCCATAGTGTACGAAGATAAGCTTTACCCCAAGCAGCGGGTTGTAGCATACATTCCTTTCGCAGCATGCCTATTAATACCTTATTTGTGGACTCTACCTGGCCATTTACCCTGAGATAATAAGAGCATGAAGTTCTATGAATAACTTTATACCTGTTAAAAATTTCTTGCAAAATCTTATTCACAAAGTGTGTTCCAATTTCTTGCAAAATCTTATTCACAAAGTGTGTTCCTTGGTGCGTGCACATCTCTAAAGGGCACCCAAACCTACATAATATATGGTTGAATAAAAAATCAGCAACTGTCTTTGCTGTGCAATCTAGTGAAACAATGGCTTCAATCCACTTTGTTGCATAGTTTGCGGCAATTAGTAAAGATTTATCTCTATTGGGAAAAGAAGGAGGATATATAGGCCCTACAAAATCCAATCCCCACTTCTCAAATGGTTGCCAATTGATAGATACTGTCAGTGGGTTGTTTCTATGCTTTGTGGATTTAGGTCCGCATCTTTGGCAGATGTCACATACTTTAGCCCGATCATTCGAGTCCCTAAATAGGGTGGGCCACCATAATCCTGCATCTAGACTTCTCTGGCCCTTGATGTGACCTGGAAGGTGCCCATCACCTGGACCTCCATGTGCCTTTGCTAGGATATCCCATGTCTCTTCCTCCTCTATGCATTTTCTCAAACAACCATCTTTCCCATGCCTGTACAATTTGCCTTGAATAATAGTAAATGGTCTGCTATTGATTAGTAACCTCTTCTTTTGCACCAAGCTTGCCTATTTTGGATACAATCCAGTGTTAAGAAAGATTTTGATGTCATCATACCAACCCTTGGCTTGTACAACAAACAAATTGGCATCAGGGAAATCATCGTTTACTCCAATCGCTTGATCCACGGCGTGGATCCTGGATAGGTGGTCTGCCATAACATTTTCTCTACCTGGTTTGTGGACTACAGAAAAATCAAATTCCTGGAATAAAACTAACCACCTCCATACCCTACTAGTTGCTTGTGGTTTGTTCAGTAGATATTTGAGTGGTTGATGATCAATTATGATAACAAATTTCACTCCCAACAAATAATGACAAAAGTTTTGTACAACAAAAACCATGGCTAAGGCCTCCCTTTCGGTGGTGCTATAATTTCTTTTAGCCTTGGTCAAAATTCCACTGGCATACTGAATTGGTCTGTCCAATTTGTATTCTTCGTTGTGTTGAGTCAAAATTGCCCCCACTGCATATGCACTGGCATCTACATGTATATGAAACAGTTTTGACCACTGAGGTGTGATCAGAATGGGAGCAACTACTAACCTTGACCTTAATGTTTGATATGCTTCCTCCTCTTCTTCCCACTTAAAAGGTACTTCCTTACCTGTAAGCCTAGCCAATGGCCTGGCTATATCTACATACATCTTAATAAACCTCCTGTGCTTTCCTGTATGTCCTAGAATTTGAATCTCTTCTGGAGATTTAGGTCTAGGTAACTTTAGTATAGCTATAATTTTGTTTGGGTTAGGTGCCATACCTTTGGAGGATACCACATGTCCCAAGACGGTACCTTGAGTCACCAAAAAATAGCATTTGTTTGGGTTCAATTTCAACTTTGTTTCTCTGCACCTCTTAAAAACTTGTTGTAATTGAATCAGCTGCTTTTCTAAACAATCCAATGGAGTCTCTGCAAAAGTACCGAAAAAAGATGAAAAATCATCCATGAAAATTCTGAGAGACTCTAGTAGCAACGGTCCAAAAATGAGATTATCTGTTCTATTGAAAGTAGCTGGGGCATTTCTCAGTCCAAATAGCATCTTCACATATACATAAGTTCCCAAAGGTGTGATGAATGCAGTCTTCTCTCGATCCTCAGGGTGGATGGATATTTGATTATATCCACTGAATCCATCCATGAAGCTGTAAAGTGTATGTCCAGCTACTTCTTTGTTGGTGCATGACAATCATCAATTGAGGGATTATGGAGAAATGAAGTCAAGGAGTCAAGAAGGAAACAAAGTCAGATGGTTGAAGGAAGGACATTTTCAGAAAACTCAAAGATATGTACACATATGTACATTAGCTGACTTATACTCTTGTTTAAGTCATACACTTGTATATATTCATCTATAAATATGTTTGAAAATGTCGGGCAAGTAGAGCAGAAGAGATTTGAGAATAGGGAGAGAGAAATTAGTGTCATTAGACACATGAAGAGTGAGTGAATTGTCCATCCTCACTTAGATGTAAATTTTCTGAGAAAACGAGAATTTTTGCGCCCGATATTTTGGTGTCTGCTCCTTCTGTGCTTAATCTTTAGAGAAATCCTTTTGCACGTATCTAAGTCCATAGCTAATCTATCTATGGCTAGAATTTGAGAGGTTAATTGTAATCAGGATGTGAGAATTTTGATTAGGAACATTCATATGTAAGAATGTTCTAACAGTCGAGAAATCTGGCGCACATTTCATCTTCAATGAAATGATCATTGCTCAGTCTACAGTGTAAAGTTTTACACAAGTGAGGGCTCAAAATCTAAGTTGGAAGGTAAGCCATCTATGGCTAGAAGATCTTGATCAAACGGGTTCAGAGTTGGGAGAACCAGTGCTAAGAAGTTGCAGGTGTCAAAGTCGCCATTGCAGAGAAGCACTTTCAGACATAGGTAAAGTGTTTCACACATTTCTCAGTGTGTACTTAATCTTTTTGAGAGATTTAACTTGGCAAAGCTGCGCAACCTTAAGGCGAAGTGTTGTGCAAAGTTTAATCAAAAACTTTACAGGATTGATTAGTCAATGAGTGACTAATCTGCAGCAGACTTTTCTGAGAAGTTGATTTTTCAGAACTTTCAATTTTTCTGATAATTTGGTGAAGATTCTCTAAATTAGATGGAGTCTAAAGTTGATCTTGATATAGAGGTGATCTAAATTCAAGGTCAACTTGTTCTTTTGGAGATTAACACTCTCCATCAGTGGTATCAGAGCAGGTTGTGTCAAAATTGAAGTGAAGAAGACTCCGACTATTGCAGAAGTACAAAACTTTACATCTTGAAGGTGCAGAAGGGTAAAGGTTGAAGAAAGATCAAAGGAAGACATACAAAGAGCATCAAAAGGATCAGAAGGAGCAACATTCGAAGTAAAGGTACACTTATTATCTGTAAAGATTAAAGATTTGAAGCTACAGGTGAAGTAAAGATGGGAGATAGTCTCCAAATTGAAAAATTGGATAGAGAGAACTATCCTGCATGGTCTATGAGGATGGAAGCTCACCTTATGAGCAAAGATCTGATAGGATACATCACAGGAGATGAAGAAAAGCCAGAATTCAGAGATCCTAGTGTTCCAACTAGGGAGGAGCTTGCAGATTTGAAGAATTGGATGAAGAAGGATGCTCAAGCAAGAAGCATCATCTACATGGCAGTCAATGACTATTTGCTTCCTCACATTAGAGGACTTGAAAGTGCTTGTGACATTTGGAATGCTTTGGAAGAGCATTTCCAAAATACAACCAAATCAAGGAAGGCTTCACTATGGGCAGAGTTTACTACCTTCAAGAAGAAGGCCTCACAATCAATTTCTGATTATGTGACAAAGATGAAGGACATTGCAGATTCTCTAGGTGCAGTTGATGAAGATATTGAAGAAGACAAATTGGTAAGACAAATACTCACAGGACTAAGAGGAGATGAGAAATGGAAGCCTTTCATTTTATCTACAGAACTTTCATTAGATCACTTTACTCCTGATTTGAATCAATTGTTAGGTCATATGCTAACTTTTGAGAATGATATCAAAGGAGATGTTGATAAGAGTGCAGGTCATGCAATGTATTCTAAAGACAAGAAGAAAGTCAACAAAGGGAAGCAACAATCAGGTGAAGAAGAAGGTACATCAAACCAAGCAAACTTCATAAGAGGAAGAGGAAATGGCAGGAGTAGAGGAAGAGGTAGAAACAACAAAGAGAATGCAAGAGCTTGTTGGATATGTGGTAAGACCAATCATCTATCTCATGATTGTTGGCATAATAATCAAAGCAATGGTAATTATCAGAACTTTAATCAAAGAGGAAGAGGAGGTAGATTTCAGAGAGGAAACTTCAAAGGTAGAGGTGGTAGGAATTCTTTTGGAAGAGGTGGAGGAAGAAGCTTCCAAAATCAATCCTATAATAACACCTACTACAACTATGCATCAGATCAAAAGGAGGATTCGACTCTCATTATGAATACATGTGAAACCTCACATGAGGACATGAGAGTGTTTTATATTGATTCAGGATGTAGTAATCATTTGAGTGGAAATATTGCTTTGATGACTGACCTAGATCATAATGCAATTAATCATACAGTGCAGACAGGTGATAATACAAAGCATAAGGTAAAGTCAATTGGTTCAGTCAAAGCTAAGGATGGGAGCACTCTTCTGAGTAAGGTACTTTATGTTCCCACAATTCCAAAGAATTTGATCAGTGTAGGTCAAATTGTGGAAAAAGGTTATGAGGTAAGGTTCACAAATGATGGAGTTTATGTGGAAGACCCTAGTCAAGGGTATAAACAAGTTATTGCAGGAAAGAAAGAAGGAAGGCTTTTCACATTGAAGGTACAAGGAAATGTTGGACATGCTATGTTCACATATGGAGAGCAGAAGGTGTCAGAATTGGATCTTTGGCACAAAAGACTTGGACACTTTAATGAAAGAGGTATCAAAGAAATGATTAACAATGATTCAGTGCTTGGAATGCCTAACATTGCAGGTCAACACATGACATACAGATGTGAGGCATGTCAATTAGGTAAGGCTCATAAGCAATCCTATTCCAAGCATGGATTTATGTATTCAGAAAGACTTGAGTTGGTGCATACAGATGTGTGGGGTCCTTCAAAGGACTTTAGTATAAATGGTTCAAGATATTATGTCATATATGTTGATGATGCTACCAGATGGATCACAATTTATGTGATTAAGGAAAAGTCAGAAGTGTTTAATACATTTAAACACTATCATGCATATGCAGAAAGGATTACAGGTCAAAAATTGAAGAGACTAAGGTCAGATGGAGGGGGAGAGTATTTTTCAAATGAGTTCAATGATTATTTGTGGAATGCAGGTATAAAGAGAGAAGTTACTTGTAGGTACTCTCCTCAACAAAATGGGGTAGCAGAAAGAAGAAATAGGACTCTTGTTGAGTTTGCAAGGTCCATGATGAAAGAGAAGAATTGCCCAAATTATTTGTGGGCTGAGGCTGTTAATACAGCTACATATTTGGTTAATAGATTGCCTTGTAAAGCTTTGCAGGGTATGACACCATATGAAGCTTGGTGGGGTAAGAAACCTACCTTGGATCATTGCAGAATATTTGGATGCTTGGCATATGCATATGTGCCATCTCAATTGAGGCATAAGTTGGAGCCTAAGGCAGAGAAGTATGTATTCATTGGTTATGATGATAAGCAAATGGGATACAGGTTGTGGAGTCCATCTACAAAGCAATTTATTGTATCCAAGGATGTTACATTTGATGAGCAAGGTACTTGGTATGCAAGTAAATATAATGTACATGCAGATGATGAAGAAGTAGTGGAACAAAGGAAAGGTAAAGCAAAGATTCAATTACTTGATGAAAGTGAGAGTAATGAAGTGCAGGTTGAAGTTGAAGAGAGGCCAAGGTTTGATCCAGAATGTGATGAACCAGAGACCTCAAGAAGTGCAGAAGTTAGGAGATCATCTAGGCACAAATGGCAACCTACAAGGTATAGCTATGACACTTCATTCTTGACTACTAAAGATTATGCTTATTTGGTAAAAGCAGATGAAGACCCTTCTACATATGAAGAAGCCAAAGGGAAGAAGAATTGGGAAGATGCTATGCAAGAGGAGTATGATGCATTGATAGAGAATCAAACATGGGATTTGGTTCCTAAACCTAATAGTCAAAAGATTATTGGATGTAAGTGGGTTTACAAAACAAAGAGATTTGCAGATGGAAGTGTGTCTAGGTACAAAGCTAGACTTGTTGTGAAAGGGTATGCACAGACATATGGAGTGGACTATGATGAGACTTATAGTCCTGTGGCAAAGATGACAACCATCAGGACACTCATTGCAATTGCTGCTTGTAAAGGTTGGAAGTTGTCTCAATTAGATGTTAAAAATGCTTTCTTGAATGGTTACATTTCAGATGAAGTCTACATGGAGCAACCAGATGGGTTCAAAGATCAAGTGAGTCCAAATTATGTATGTAAGCTCAAGAGAGCTTTGTATGGGTTGAAGCAAGCCCCAAGGGCTTGGAATTATAGGCTTGTGAAATTCTTGAATGATCTTGGATTTCAAGCATCAAAGGCAGATAGTAGCTTGCTAGTCAAAGCAAGTGAAAATGGATTTATCTATGTGTGTATTTATGTTGATGACATAATACTTACAGGAACAGATGATAAGGGGATACAAATGATTAAAAAGCAGATGGAGAAAGAGTTCAAAATCAGTGATTTGGGGAACCTATCATTCTTCTTGGGAATGGAGATCTCTTATACTCAACATGGAGTATATGTGACCCAAGAAAGGTATCTTAAAAATTTGCTAACCAAATTTAAAATGGAAGATTGCAGGGTTGCACCTACACCTTTGGAAGTGAACCATAAATTGTCTAGGTTTGGAGGAGAAGAGTTCAGAGATATGAAACTCTATCAAAGTTTGGTTGGTAGCCTGATTTATGCTACATTGACAAGACCTGACTTGTCATATGCAGTTGGTGTGCTTTCACAATTCATGCATTGTCCTAGGAAGAACCATTGGATTGCAGGACAAAGAGTACTTAGGTACATCAAGGGTACACTCAGAGAAGGGTTGTACTATGGATTTACTTCAGATACAAAAATCAAGATATATAGTGATGCAGATTGGGCAGGTAATGTGGATGATAGAAGATCAACACATGGATACTTGTGCTATGTAGGAGACAAATTGATTTCATGGTGTTCCAAGAAGCAACATACAGTTGCTTTGTCATCTACAGAAGCAGAATATAAAGGTATGGTGGAAGCTGCAAAAGAGGTAATATGGTTAAAGACACTTTTGAAAGTTTTTGATGTGATTCAGAGTACTCCTATTATTTGTGGAGACAATATGAGTTCATTATACTTGGCAGCTAATCCTGTATTTCATGCTAGAACTAAGCATATTGAAATACAGTATCATTTTCTGAGAGAGAAGGTCATTGAGAAGGAGATTGAAGTCATACACACTCCCACAAAAGATCAAGTTGCAGATATGATGACTAAAAGTCTAGATGGACCAAAACTACAAAGATTCAAGGATATGGCTGGAGTAAAGAAGATAGAAAAGAACCTCAATTAATGATTGAGGGGGAGCTGTTGGTGCATGACAATCATCAATTGAGGGATTATGGAGAAATGAAGTCAAGGAGTCAAGAAGGAAACAAAGTCAGATGGTTGAAGGAAGGACATTTTCAGAAAACTCAAAGATATGTACACATATGTACATTAGCTGACTTATACTCTTGTTTAAGTCATACACTTGTATATATTCATCTATAAATATGTTTGAAAATGTCGGGCAAGTAGAGCAGAAGAGATTTGAGAATAGGGAGAGAGAAATTAGTGTCATTAGACACATGAAGAGTGAGTGAATTGTCCATCCTCACTTAGATGTAAATTTTCTGAGAAAACGAGAATTTTTGCGCCCGATATTTTGGTGTCTGCTCCTTCTGTGCTTAATCTTTAGAGAAATCCTTTTGCACGTATCTAAGTCCATAGCTAATCTATCTATGGCTAGAATTTGAGAGGTTAATTGTAATCAGGATGTGAGAATTTTGATTAGGAACATTCATATGTAAGAATGTTCTAACAGTCGAGAAATCTGGCGCACATTTCATCTTCAATGAAATGATCATTGCTCAGTCTACAGTGTAAAGTTTTACACAAGTGAGGGCTCAAAATCTAAGTTGGAAGGTAATCCATCTATGGCTAGAAGATCTTGATCAAACGGGTTCAGAGTTGGGAGAACCAGTGCTAAGAAGTTGCAGGTGTCAAAGTCGCCATTGCAGAGAAGCACTTTCAGACATAGGTAAAGTGTTTCACACATTTCTCAGTGTGTACTTAATCTTTTTGAGAGATTTAACTTGGCAAAGCTGCGCAACCTTAAGGCGAAGTGTTGTGCAAAGTTTAATCAAAAACTTTACAGGATTGATTAGTCAATGAGTGACTAATCTGCAGCAGACTTTTCTGAGAAGTTGATTTTTCAGAACTTTCAATTTTTCTGATAATTTGGTGAAGATTCTCTAAATTAGATGGAGTCTAAAGTTGATCTTGATATAGAGGTGATCTAAATTCAAGGTCAACTTGTTCTTTTGGAGATTAACACTCTCCATCATTCTTCTATGACATGTTCAGCAAATGGCATTGGAAATCCATCTGTGATGGTGACCTTGTTCAATGCTCTAAAGTCCACACAGATTCTGATCTTGTTAGTGTTTTTTCTTTGGAACAATTACCATAGGAGATAGCCATTCTGAATGCTCTACAGGGATTATAATTCCTGCATCTTCCATTTTTCGAATTTCCAAGTAAACAGCTTCAACATATTTAGGATTCAGCCTATAACTCTTACCTCTCACTGGTTTTGCTCCTTCAATGAGAGGGATTTTGTGCTCTCCATAACTATGTGGTACTCCTTCCAAATCCTTGTAGTGCCAAGCAAAGATATCTGCAAATGACCATGAAAGATGTCATCTTTAAGAGCACCTCCGGATAATTCCCTATCCATGTGGCTATTAAAATGGGACACAGCTGATCTTCATTGCCCAACTGAACCTCCTTCACTAGATGCCTCTTTATAATGTTATTTGTAAGTCCTTCCTGAGTAGCATCCTTAGTTACATTGTCCCACATAGCTTCATTATCATAAATAGGAACATCTTGAATGTCTATTTGCACCCCTTCCTCTTGAATCCATCCTGGAGGGATCTCGTGAAGTGGTAAAGAATCCCCTTCCATATTCTTTTTCTTACTTTGAGACTCTGAACCTTCTTTTTGGTTGGAATCTATTGAATTAACTTCCTTGATATTGATTTGTAAAGGAGACTTCTTCCCCCTTCTGTGGTCTCTTGCTGGTTCTCCCAACCCAACCACTTGAATGCTTTCCTCTTTTTCTGCATACCTTTCTTTTATGTCTGAGATAGATGGAAAAATTCCAGAGCAAGGAAGAGAGTCACGTGCTTCTAGCCATGCTAGCATGTTATCTTCATCATATAGATCCAATTCCTTGTCTTCTTGTATGTCCATAGGATCTATATCTATATTTATACCAACAAATTGCATCATGCTAGTATGCCCTTGCTAATCCAGACCTTCTTCCAATAATAGTTGTCTTAATTTAGCACCTTCCTGTTGGATCCACATGGTATCTTTGCCCCAATCATGTACTATGCTAGCATGCCTTAACCAGGGTCTTCCAATTAAGAGAGGAAACCCTCTCTCCACATTTGGTAATCTTATAAGTACAAAGTCCAAGACAAATGTGTTACCTTGTACTTCCATCTGAATATCAAGACTACTCCCATAGGTCTGACCGTACTCTGATCTGCCAATGTAACTGTGAAACTGGTTGCCCTTGATGGTTGAAACCCCAGCTTCTTCATAGTATATTCACGCATCAAATTGATTCCTGAACCTCCATCTACTATAACTCCTTTTAGAATTTGACCATTAATATTCACTGTAAGTCTCGGGCTCTTGTAGTCTGTCAGGGGTGCATTTCTTGTAGATTTATTTGTGCCTCTAACAACAGCCTTGGCCACCAGAGTCGATGTGGATGCCTCATCTATTATTTCTAAGACTTTAGACCTGAACCTTTCATTCATCTTTATTGAGTCCAGAATACTGACCTCTATTTTAATCGACCTTAGTAGCTCCAAGGCTCTTGATTCCTTGATTGCATAGTGTGTATTTGCTGCATCAAGCTCCTTGTGCGCTCTACTGAATGCATTTTCAATAATATTGTTGCTACTTGTATTAAACTCCTTTTGTGTATGCTCACTAGGTGTAGTTTGGACCTCCTTGGCCTTCTTTTCTTTATTGAATCCAATCGTATTAGAGTCTTGATCATCTTCCAATTGACCCTTCCCTTTGCTTCTAGTCTACACAACCAAGGAGTCAATCTCTTCTAGTTGCACAACCCTAGCAGAGGGAGATGACCTGTATGTTTCCTCTATAATATCATCCTTATTTACAGCTAGCATTTGAATATGGGGACCTGTTGTTGATGGCCTATTTTTTGGGCAGTAATTATTGAAGTGATCTCTGGCCTCTGGGCAATTCCTACAGGGTGGGGCATTTTTTGGCAAGGAACATTTGTTCTGGTAGTGCCCACATTCTCCACATCTAAAATAGATAATTGGCCTTCTAGGCCCATTCCAACCATTTCAAGGCCTCGGATTATAGTTGTTACCTTGATTAGGAGCGTCCACCATCACATTGGTTGAGGTTGAATTCCTGCTCCTCCATGGTTCTAATATGTTTGCATATTCATTCATCTTGAAGAAGAGTCTTGAGCCTCATGCCCCATTTTCCTGCATAACTGACATGTTATACTTAAGAATCGACATTCGCTTACAACATGGCCCTGTTTGTTGCACATTGTATACCATAGCCCATTTTTGATGCCACCTCCCCTTAATTCTTGTAATTCCTGTCGAATTTGAGCTATTTCTTTTGCTTGGGCATCCTCTTCCTTTTGTAGTTTGAGGGGCTCGATTTCTTGCCTCAACAAGGTTACTACATTTTCTTCTTCTCCTTTTGAGGTTTACTTCTTTTTAAGTTTCCAGCTCTTTCCTTAATTGAATCACTGGATCCTCAAGTTCTATAGAATAGGGTAGTTGCAAAGAACTTGCTCCATATTGTTGTCTTATTTGTTCTAGTCATGTAGCTATATTGATGAACTCTTCTATGGAGGCTGTTGGCAACACTAATTCCTTGATTTTACATTGTGTAGTCACTAGAAGTGGTTTAGCTAACCATTTCTTAATAAAGAAATCATATGGAGGATCTGGCAACTTAGACACTAGTGCCTTGGCCCTAGTTACAAACTCTGGAAACGTTTCACCAAGACCTAGTCTCAAGTTTTCTAGCTCCTCTATGATTATCTCTGTAGTGTTCCCATGCTAGAATTGAGTTTTGAATACCTCTTTCATTAAATCCCACGTGGTGAAATGGTTTTCAGCAAACTAGCTGAACCATTTATCTGCTAGCCCTTCTAATGTGGCAGGAAAGAGGATAAAAAGGCATCCTCTCTTCCCATCAAACCTCTTGTTTTGCATAATGCTAAGAATCTCCTAATATGCTCTTCTGGATCTTCTTGAGCTAAGCCTTTGAAAGATGGAAATTTTATATTTAATCTAGAAAGTAGAGTTTCCAAATCTACCTGACCTACCATGTTCTTTATTGACGATGTTGACGATCGTGGACTGGGAGATCTTCTAACGACCTTCCTTCTTGTTTCTTTCCAAGTGATCCTCAATGTTTGAGACCGGGTTGCAGTCATGAGGTGTTCATAATCCTCTTAGGCTGAGATAATTAATAAGAAGATTTACCTCTTAACCCAATGAAGTAGCACTATAGCACCATCGGCACTTGAATAATGCTTCTCCCACATTGCAATATTGCTTCTCCTATGCTCAAGCTTCCTTACTTTCCCACCGGGTGTGCCAAATTTTGTTGGGGGATTCTTGTGGCAAGAGGGACTTGAGTGTTTCTAGGAGAATGGAGAGTGAGAACAAGAAAGTAATGACACCGAAAGCTTCTGATCAATTTGGAAGAGAAGAATACAAGCGTGTACATAAGCCAAATGCTCTGCGTAATATGCCAAAGACTAAATAATGCTCATGAAACAAGATTACAAAGTACTTAGAATCTGTCGCCGACCTCTGCACCAGACCTCCACCTTCTCCAAGCAGGCCCTTGTGCACACCTTGCACCAAGCTTCCAATAAGGGGAGGGATGGACACCTTCTATCAACGCGCACCTTCAATAGGTCTTTGGAACTCTTGATATTCCTTGCTTCACCTTCTCTGCATACAATCTAAATCACTCTTCTTGCACCTTGCAATGGCTCTCTGTGTCGCGTGCACTCTCTCTGAATCTGTGTCTTCTCTCTCTCTTGCTCTAGAATATCTCACAATAGCTTAGTCCAACCAAGAATACCCCTTTCTTTTTGGGTGTCGATTCACATACGCTCCTAACTCTAATAATATCTTTGTCAGGAGGAAGGAGATAAGGAAGAGAGCTCACACACACACTCTCACTCTCAAGGAGAAGCACACACACAGACTGAGGCAAGGAAGAATGATCTTCTTCTTCTTCTTCTATTACATAAAAGGAATGTACAAGAATGACCTAAAAACAAGAATACAATAAGTGCAATATATAAAGATCAGTACATAAGGAAAAACCTAATATCCGTGAATGAGTGAGCTGGCAAGAAACAAATGTGCCATCACTCTCGGTAGATAAATCCAATAAAGCTCAATGAAGTATCCTTGACATATATCGGTATGACCACTATACATGTCAGAGAACCGAAAAAATGGTACGTGTCATCCTTGATCATCACATGTTGAGTTTGATATCTCAACACTCCCCCTCAAGCTCAACACCATATCCTGTAATCCAAGCATCTCTCGAAACTTCTTTAACTTCTCAGCTCCAAGTGCTTTGGTGAAAATATTAGCAACCTGCTCATCTGTTCTCACATAAACAAGATCAATATCACCTGCTTATACCTTCTCTCTGATGATGTGATAATGTACCTCGATATTCTTTGTTATAGCATGGAAAACAGGGTTCCGTGCTAACTATATGCTGCTAAGATTATCACAATAGATAGTGATAGGCTTTTGCACTTCCACACCTAAGTCTGCAAGTAACATCTCTAGCCATGATGCCTCACATGCTGCCATTGCAGCACCTCTATACTCTGCCTCTGTACTCGACAAAGCAACAGTGGGTTGCTTCTTGCTGCTCCATGTAATAGTTGCACCTCCAAGTGAGAAAAGAAAGCCACTAGTAGATCTTCTATCTGGAGTACTACCAGCCCAATTTGCATCAGTGTATCCATGAACCTGCAACTCCACACCAGCTTCATAAAACAATGCATAATCCAAAGTAGAACTCACATAACGTAGAGTGCACCTCAGAGCATCCAAATGTGGCTTCCTGGGAACCTGCATAAACTGACTTTCAAGTCCAATAGTATAACTTAGATCAGGCCTTGTAATTGTGAGATATATAAGACTTCCCACAATTTTCCTGTACATAGTAGCATTTTCTAATGCTTCACCTGATGTAGTATCCAACTTCAAATTCTGATCTAATGGCATAGAAATTGGCTTACAATCAGCCATACCATATTTTTGCAGCATATTCAAGGCATATTGCCTTTGTGACATCCATATACCTATTTTTGTATGTATAAACTCAATGCCCAAGAAATAGCGCAGCACACCAAGATCTTTCATGTCAAATTCCTGCATAAGAAGTTTCTTTACCTCTTTGATGCTTTCTTCATTATCACCACCTACAATCAGGTCATCAACATAAATAGCCACAATAGTGATGCCATCATCAGCCTTCCTTGCATATAGTGAGTGATCTGCATCACACATAGAGAACCCAATGCTGGTTAAGTAATCAGCAATCCCTGCATGCCATGCACGAGGGGCTTGCTTCAGCCCATACAAAGCCTTTTGCAACCTACAAACATATTCTGGATGCTTTGAATCTTCATATCCTTGTGGTTGGTCCATATATACTTCTTCCTGTAACTCACCATGTAGGAAAGCATTCTTCACATCCATCTGATGCAAAGTCCATCCTTTTGCTATAACTAATGCAACAAGTGTTCTGACAGTAGACATTTTAGCTATAGGGCTGAATGTTTCCCCATAATCAATGCCATATGTCTGTGCATAAGCTTTAGCTACCAATCGTGCTTTATACCTGCTTATGCTACCATCAGCATTATGCTTTACCTTGTAAACTCATTTGCAGCCTATGGATTTCTTTCCTTGTGGCAATGGAACCAACTTCCATGTATCATTTCCATAAAGTGCAGCCATCTCCTCATCCATAGCTTTTTCCCAATCTGCATTACCAATTGCATCTTCAAAACAAGAAGGTTCAGTATCTAATATTACCTTTGTCATGTAGGCACAATGGCGAGCCATGTAACTATCATATGTCAATCGTTGCACTGAATTACGCATCCTCCCAGATCTTCTTGGTCCTGGGTCACTTCTTCTTGTATCATCTGCATGTGCCCTTCTTACTCTTGGAGTCTTCATAGAGGGCAATCCAAGTTCCTCATCAATACTCTTTTCTAAACCACTTGAATCTCCATCAACATCTTCAAAACCTGCACATGTTTTACTACCAGCAGAAAGCTTTTCTTTACCTTTCTTGGATGTATTTGATGAATTTGTTGGACTGAAATTTCCACACAATCTTCCACTCCATGGATTTGAGTTGGAACTATTGCTTGGTGATGCATCCGGTCCACTCAAAACTTGAGATTCTGCACTAGATTTTTCAGCATTTTCTTTGTTATTTAGTTCAAGATTCAGTCCTTCTTTGGCATCTGCATAGAAGCTTGACATTTCATCAAATACCACATCTCTGCTCACCTTCACCTGTCGTGTGAGTGGGTTATAACATTTGTACCCCTTTTGCTCAAGGGAATATCCAATGAAGACACATTTTTCTGCTTTTGGATCAAGCTTCGTCCTCAACTCATCTAGAACATGTACATATGCAATACAGCCAAAAACTTTCAGATGTGATAAGTTTGGCTTTTTACCTGTAAACTTCTCTTCAGGTGTAACTTGATGTACAGCAGCAGTCGGAGTTGTGTTCATGATGTATACAGTAGTATGCACAACTTCTGCCCAATAACAATGAGGCATATTCTTCTCAACCATCAAGGCTCTTGCTATTTCTGCAATATATCTATTTTTGCGTTCAGCAACACCATTCTGTTGTGGTGTGTACCTGCATGAAAACTGACGCCAAACTCCATGATATTTTAGAAAACTGCTGAACTCATTTGACATGTATTCACCTCCTCCATCAGATCTTAATGTTTGAATGTACTTCCTTGTCTGCTTTTCCACAATAGCTTTAAAATTCTGGAACTGAGTGAACACCTCGCTCTTCTCTTTCATGAAATATACCCATACTTTGCGTGTATGATCATCAATGAAGGTAACATAAAACCTGCAACCGCCCATAGATGTGGTCTTTGCTGGACCCCAAACATCTGTATGTACTACTTCTAGTACATTCTCACTAACATGCTTGTCATGTGGAAATGATGCTCTTGACTGTTTACCAAATTGACATGCTGCACATACCTTTTGCATTTCTGCAACTTTGAAATTTGGTAGTCCATGGACAATCTCCTTTGACTTCATCATTTTCAGCCTTTGCAAGTTTGCATGTTCAATCCGTTTGTGCCATATCTCTATATCTGCAATAATGCCTGCACCTTTTGCAAACATGGCTGCATTCATTTCAGGAATCTTCACATTTAAGGTGAACATCATACCCACTTTGTTTCCTTTGGCAACCAATCGTCCATCCTGCTTGTACTCTTCTACATATAATCCATTAGCATTGAACCTAACTTGTAATCCCTGGTCAACCATTTGTCCAACAGAAACCATATTCTTTGTTATATTTGGAACATGCAACACATCAGCAAGATGTTTTACCTTACCATCCTTCATAGACAATGCTATGTTTCCTGTATGCTCAATAGGATGTGATGTATCATCACCTGTTTCAACATATCCAGGAACCGGCATTTTTTGCAAACTACTAAACCATTCTGCATGACTGGTCATGTGATTTGAAGCACCTGAATCAACATACCAGACATTATCATTCGATTTTGAAACACCAGCAGACATCGTATTCATCATGTGATGTTGAACCATAAACAACTTCTCAGAATCATCTGCACTTGTGGATGCATAGTTGTTTTGCTGCCTTCTGTTATTTTGATTCTTTAACTTGCAATCACGTTCAAAGTGTCCAGGTTTACCACAATTCCAATACTATCATTACCTGAATCATTTCTTTGGAAATTTTTGTGACCTCTTTGGCTCCCCCTGCCTCGAAACTGTCCTCTTTCTCCTGCATGATTCTGTTGTTGACCTTGGTCTTGGTTACTGTTTCCTCTTCCACTTCCAAAACCTCTACCTCTGCCTCTTCCTCTGCCAGAGTAGAATACGTGCTCAGAACTGGGCTTTCCTTGGGAGTTTGAGTCCTCACCAAGATTCTTTTCTTCAATAATCAACATAGATACCAAATCAACAAAATTCAGAATATTTTCCCTGGTTTGTATGGAAGTTCTGAACTACTTATATGCAGCTCCTAAACCACGAAGGCACACTTCCACCTTATCATCATCATCTACATTCACGCCAATAGATGCAAGTGACTCACATATGCCTTTGATTTTAAGAGTGTAGTCACTTACCGACATGCTCTTCTTTTCCAATGTATGCAGGTCGTTCTTGAGTTGCAATTTTCGTGCCTTTGTATTAGTCTCATACAAAGTGACCAAGCTGTTCCAAGCCTCTTTTGGAGTCTTGGCATCCTGTATGTGTCCAATCATGCTATCTTGTATGCTAAGAGATAGCCAATACATTACCTTTCGTGCTCCTTGATTCCATTCCTCATATGCTCTTAACTGATCTGCAGTCCGATTCCTTTCTGGTAACTGTAGAGCATTTTCATTCTCTCCTTCGATGTACTTCCAGTAGCCTTTTCCCATCACGAAATTCGTCATTCTGAATCTCCAAGCATGGAAGTTGTTCTTGTCCACCTTATCGCTCATAACCTGACTCATTCCATTTGCGTTTGCCATTTCTACAACAATTCACAACACTACAAAACACTACAAGCAGCACTTCTGCTTGAACACTATCGCACTATGACGTGACAGTTCGATTTCAGAAAAACACAGTTTTCGTGTATCAACAGTACACGGAATTGCTTGAACTTCTGGATCTGGAATATATGAGTGTCGCCAAACACAACGCAAGTTACAGTTTCTAAAACTGACCTGGTTTTTCTGTGGGCCCCACCTTGCGGGCTCGAAACGGAGGTCGAGATCGCTCCGAAACTTTGATATGACAAACGGAGGTCTTCTATCTTCACGGCGATTTTTGTAGCAAACTGAGGCTGTTTGTGAAATTGTGTTTTCTCCACGCCTTGCTGCATATTCTTCACCGTTGCCTTCTCCACGAGCTCTCTACAGCCACGTTGGCTCTGATACCATGTCAGAAGGAAGGAGATAAGGAAGAGATCTCACACACACACTCTCACTCTCAAGGAGAAGCACACACACAGATTGAGGCAAGGAAGAATGATCTTCTTCTTCTTCTTCTATTACATAAAAGGAATGTACAAGAATGACCTAAAAACAAGAATACAATAAGTGCAATATATAAAGATCAGTACATAAGGAAAAACCTAATATCCGCGAATGAGTGAGCTGGCAAGAAACAAATGTGCCATCACTCTCGGTAGATAAATCCAATAAAGCTCAATGAAGTATCCCTGACATATATCGGTATGACCACTATACATGTCAGAGAACCGAAAAACTGGTACGTGTCATCCTCGATCATCACATGTTGAGCTTGATATCTCAACAATCTTGGCCCTCACCTTGTATGTCCAAGATTGTCCCCAAGGTGTGCCCAGTAGCCAATGAATCCCTGTTTTGTCCTATAGTGATTTTAGGACAATACAAAATTTTAAATGGGGGGCCATACTTTCACTTCTGCGTACGCTTCTGCGTACGCGGCTGCTTCACATACCTTCACATTTTGCCTTTTAATTCTTCAAATGTGCACCTAATAGAGGGTTCACTTGAACCTTCCAAAACACTTTAAAAACACTTTGAACCTTAGAGAAATTACAGAAGGACACTCTACAACCTGCAACCTTCATCCAACTTTCTGCAATTATAATATTTTGCGAACAATTAATTGTGCACAACCTGTGCACCTTGACGCCCGAACTTTGAACGCTTTGACTTTTACCATGTTGACCTTGACCTTGAACATGTTGACTTTGACCTCTTTGACTTTGATCATTTGACTTTGACTTTGACTATGGTTGACTTTGACCAATGTGACTTTTATGGGCTGAGCACATAGCCATTCATCATATCGTGGGGAGAAAGAAACATTACACATTACATAGTAAGTTTTGCTTACATTTATTTATTTGGTCTTAAATACCACGTGTATAGCTTATTGACCAGACCATAGCATATTCTTTTTGCACATGGAGCATATTTTATGAATCTATATGGATCATTCGATATTTTTAGTACACAAGAAATGGAGAAGTCACATTACAAGGCTAGAGGTGTTTACTTTAAAAACACCCGTCATGGGGGTGGTCTACTACAATCAAACTATTCAGAAGAAATGTCAACTAGTTTTTTCGTACGACATTCGCTAGAAAATATGCAATGGAACAAGCATGTGAGTCGCGAATAGCAAAGATTTCAAGAAAGATACAACATGATGTTGCAAGAGAGAAGTGGATGTCATCATCAAGACCACTACATCATGCCCAATGGTGTGCACAAAGAGTCCACAAGGGTTCTGCTTGGAAGTAGTTTCACGACTCTTAAAATGCATTATTTCTTATCAAAACTTTTTTCAAGGTTTTTATAATTCCTTTCTCTTCAAATAAATTTTCATTGTTTTTTTAAATAGTCTTTTAATGTTTTAGAAATAATTTTTATCCATTTAAATGTGAACATGACAAATCTTAAGTGAAAGGCTATAAATAAAGGTGTCCTTCTTCATTTTATCACTTTACATCCTAAGAGAATGCACGCACAAAGCAGAGTGCTAGAAAGGATCGTGTCATCTACCCAAGCTATGTGCAAGGTACTCAATGCCCGCCATGGATGACACCCCACAAAAAGCGTCAAACCACAAGCCAATCTTCTAGACATCACTTAGGTGCAGGGATACACTCTAGCAGCATTCCATGACGGGGGAATTAAGCTTCACAACAAAAGAGAGATGTAACACAAGAAATGCAATCTTCCCCTTCTATATCTAATGATGAGCCCCCATGTAAGACATCATTCAATGCAAGGCCCAAACAACAAGGATGGAGACAAGTTGTATTGGAGACAACATCTTTAGAGAGTTCCTTGAATGAAGAAAGTGTTTGCGAGCCACCATGGAACCATGATCATATCTTGGCGAACCATCAAGCAACACAAGGAGGTAAGACACTCCCCACAGGACAAGGAGAAAGACCAACCGATGAAGAAAGAGAGCAAAGTTGGGCAGTTGGAGGACTCTAACCTATGTGCTATCCATGCAAAGAGAATGACAATACAACCTAAAGATATGTAGCTAGCGAGAAGGATTAGGGGGAATAACCCTTAACATTTGTAAAGTCTCTTGTTTGGAGAACTCTTTGTATATCCCAAAATGATTAATATGATCTTCTTCTTATTATATTTGCTCTCCCAAGTGTTTGTCTCTTAGTGTACATGTTTTGAAAAAAATATTTCATGTACATGGGGTGTTTATTTTGTGATTAGAGTGCTTGCAATGGCTTTAGAATGCATAAAAAAGGCCTGCCATAGAAACATGGGATTGGGCCCTGCAAAAGTTTTGCGGGGCCCAATCCCATATTTCTGTGGTAGGCTTTTTTTATGCTATTGTAGGTCATTAAACCATATGGCATACACATTGGAGCATATGCTGTGCCTTAGCTAGGGTGCAATTCATGCAAACCCTTTGTCCAATAGAACAATAAGCTTGATTCACACTTACATGTACTTATAAATTGATGCATGTTTATATGCACCCATAAGAGTCTAGATATTCTCTAATCGTTGCACATCCAAAGAGTCCTCCACACTGTTTCCCAGGTTTATGTTATAATTGATGTACATACACTTCCAATATGGTGCCCATAGTGCTTGCAATGGCCTAGGAATGCAAAAAAAAGGCCTTCCACAGAAACACGGGGATGGGCCTTGCAAAAGTTTTGCAAGGCCCATCCCCGCATTTCTATGGCAGGCCTTTTTTTTGCATTCCAAGGCCATTGCAAGCACTATGGGCAACATCATTTTAAAGGAAACACTGAAAAAAGACTGATTTATCTATGCAAAAGATATGAAGTTTTCAAAAACATAAAGACAAAATAGACAATTGAATGCACATGGAAATTGAAAAAAGCATCACTGGTATTATAAATTTTTACAATTGGCTCTTGCCTTGGGCCTCTCCATACATTCTTTCTTCTTTGAAAAGATAGTGGCAATTGGTAAGTCAAAATTGATTGGGATATTAAATGGGGGTCTATCAATCCAAGACCCAAAGCTATTCCTATTTGACCTAATACTTTTCCTCTAAAGTTAACCCCTAGGGTAGTAAGGGCAAAGGACTTCCTAACCAAAATTACACACTTGGTCCCTTGCATTATTGTAGATAGGCACAAAATTTTGCTCAAGGCCTTCAAACACCAAGACATGAAGTGTCCTTGAGGGGAAAAGTCCTTGTGGATTATAACAAAATCTTCCTTTGGCAATTTTCCAATGTAGTTTGCCAAGGAAGAGCCACTGCCATGGACAACATAGTCACCACCACTCCTTGCTGCAAATTTATCAGCTTCAATTGCTTCTTGCACATAGACAATCATAAATGTCATTAGATACTTACATCTTGTACAAATATGAGACATAGTCAATCATAAATGTCATTAGATACTTACACCTTGAAGCCTATCTTCATCCTCTTCTCTTCCCATTGCATTTAGTGGAATGGAAGAGTGAACCATGCCAATTTGCTCCACAACAGGGGATGTTGGCATCTTCTTCTCCAAAATTCTTTCCTTTACTACAGCCAGACCTTCTTCAGTGGTATTTTGATTGGCATCACTCAAAATCTCCTCACACACAAATGCAATGGGGTCTACAATTGAATCACCAAATGGAATGGTCATCTTTTCAATTTTGTCAGAAGTGTTGTCCATGGGAACATTTGAGGTTGAGCAAAAAACACTTAGGCATTCGTCGAGGCATAGACCGAATGCCTTCTCAATATCATGTAGGAACAAAAGTTCTTCTGCGTCGACAAGTACCACTCAAAACATTTCCATCTCTACCTTTGGTAGAGTGGGTTCCAAAGGCTCTAATTTGGAGGGTGGACTATTCTGTGCACTACTGGCTTCCTTCAATTTGTCCACTACCCCTTGCGAAAATTGTCTGCTAATTTTTTCACTCTCTTCTAATAAGTTGAGATCTTCTATTTGCGGTTCCTTTTTGTCATCTACAAAACCCCCAGTAACAAGATGGGGTAGGTCCATGGGTGTAGGTCCGGGCTCCTCACTGACAAAAAATATTGTTGTTACAACATAGGAGAGATATTTTCTTCCCATCTTCCTCTTCTTATTTAATTGCTTAATTAAGGGCACTGTGTCATCTAACAGGTGTCGTGCATCCTTAGCAACAACCATGAAACACTTTAGGTGCTTCGCAAAGGCCTCATTATGATTGTAAAAAAGTAGGTCACAGGGGACCCATTTATACTCATATGCTGGAATATCTATAGCATATCATAATATATAGAATTCTAGAAAATCCATAAGCTCCTCGAGCACATCGGAGTGCATGGTTAGCATCCCTTCAAGATTAGGGAATCTACAAACTAAGTCATACAAATCTATATGACCTTTGTAGTTTGTAGTATCCAAGAACTCCATGAATAGATCTCGAGGAGATTTGATGGGAGTGGAAGTGCTAGCAACCATTGCATGCACACAAGAAGTCTATTGCCTTGTCTGCCTTTCTAGCTCTTTGTGAGTGCAAATGTGAGAAATGAGCACATAAAACCCATTTTTATAGTAGTTTCACGTTTTTTAAGTGACGGGGTCCACTTTTAAAGGTACATAATGAAATAGTGAAAGTTAAAAAAATGAGCTTCTGATGACAAAGTAACGCACAGAACACCAAAGGATATGAATATTTTTGCATCAAACCAAATGTTTAAATATAACACAACAAAAAAAACATGAGCAACCACATTTCAAAGTAGTGAACATAGACTTTTGACATTCCAAAAGTTTTGAAATTACCATTCCAAATAAGAAGGTATATAACATGTATTATTTGTTCTACTTTTTACAAGTTTCTTGAAAGTGCAAAAACCATGAGATACAATGGCTAGGACCCAAAAAGTGGCATTATCAAGTTGAACTATGAAAATGAGAGTTTAGTTCCATCTTTGCTCCAATCTATAGGGGCATTCATTTTGTATTCCAATCTTCTTCCCACCTGTAATCAATTTGCAAGAAATTGAAGTTATAAAACTAAAATAAACAATAATGAAAAGATTACTTTAACAAAAACACAAAACATTTCTCACCTTATGTGTTTGTATTTTGAATTTGGATTGAGTTAGTCCTTCAAACCCCATAATCACCAAGTGTTCTCTTAGATTAGCCAAGGTCGAATGATGATTCACTAAAAATAGTTTCTGTTTCATTGTTGGGCAATTTAAGCTTTATTTCAAATGAATGTAAAGATCCCTCTGAACTTTGAAATGGTATCCATTTGCCAAGCTTGCACATCTAACGATCATAGTAGAATCTAATGTATAATGAAGTATGTTGTTTCAAATATCAAAATCCTATACTTGTTCCACCTATTTTACAAAGATATTTATCCCCCTTTGCAATTCCTTCTATCAAACCCCAATTTTCACCAAGAAGACGTTCAACTTGCTCATATGTGATATCTTTACATATGAACATGGTGGAAGTCTCTTGAAATGAGAATATTTAGAATAAATATACAAAACAATGGATGGGAAAAAACTAACGCAAACCTACAGATCTAGATACTTTTGTGAATTTCAAGGAACTATGTATATCCATTACCATCTTGTGCTTCAAAGATTATACGGACCATATATCAGGTTTTGACCACTCTAAGCTAAGAAGAGAATGCACTTCAATTCTCTCTAGCCTTCCAAAACCATTCATTGTAGAGGGTACACTATATCTATGTGTGTAAAAGAAAACTCTATCATGGTAAAGTTGAGCAAGTGAGGTTTCTTGAAAGACTAGTGCACCAACATCTGCATGCAATGCTTGGAAAGTACCTGTAAGACTATGATGTGGTTGCTCTTCCACCAAAGTAAAAGGAAATGTATATGAAACAAAAAAAAGCATATCTAAATATTTCAAAACTATGTTGACACTATAAAACATACAATATTGTAGAGTAATACTTAAAATTCACAGGATATCTCATTCTAATTGTAAAAACATGTTGAACAATATCAACCATCCCATTGTCTTTGTGCTTCTTGAAACCAAGTAGCTTTCCCTTCCAATGAAGATCCAAGTTTCTACGATCTCTAACTCGATGAGGCCCGACTCTAGAGGGTTGCATGTACACCCATGCATGTTTGGAGTACTCATGTGATAGCCATTGTCCATCTATAGCTTTGATATTGTGACATCTTAATGTGAGGACTTCATCTTTTGGTGGCTTAGAAGCTTTAGATGTTTCCATTGAAGCTAAAGGTCTTCAAGCTACAATAGTAGTTCGAGATAGGAGATGCAAGTAGCTTTGAATGTAGAAACAAGAGCTTCAATGGTGTGCTACAAAGAGAAAGGAGTGGAAAAAGATGACTTTTTGGGACTTAGGTATGAAAACGTGAGGCTTAGGAAGGAAATAACTATTTTTTGAGTATTTTTGGAAAAAACCATATTTTCAGCTCAAAACACGCACGGATTTTGAATTTAGGGTCAAAAAGAGTACTTTTGACCCTAAAAAGTAATGATGGGTCCATTCTCAGGTGTTATGATAATTTTTTTAACTTTTTAGAAATTTTGAATTTTTGGGCCGAACTAAGTTATGAGATTCCTTCTCTCTCTAGAGGAATCTCATTAAATAAGGGAGAAATGTGTCCCCTCTCCCCCCTTTAGCCCAGTATTTTATAGGGCATAGACTATGGCCACCGCCCTCTTCTGATTGGTCCATCACTAATCACTCAGCCCATGCAGGGTTCATTTTTTCCCCTAATGCTATACCCACTTGTTGGTAATTTAGGTATAGTCTCAGTTATCTCGAGTCCCTAAGACATCTTGGCTTAGGTACACATCAAAATATGTCTAGAGGATTATCCCTTATGTGAAGTATCATATATTTTTCTCATAGCTCTTGTCCTTTTAGGAATACTTATATGGTATATTTTGTGAGATATCTTCCAAATCTATATAAGGATGCCTTCGTTTCAATTGCACTCCGTTTGCATTGATTCTTTGCACATATTTTGTTGTTTAGGAACACTTTATACCCTTAGGAAAGCTCATTCTAATGCATATGGAAGTTTCCCCTTTCCGCGTTCTCTTATTTTTGGAGATACATATTTTCTACGTGTGTGTGCTCTTTAATTTTCTTCCATATGTGTACTCTTCACAAAGATAATTAGTCCATTCGGGTCATTGCTGTATATAAAAATTCAAGGTCTTATTGTCATGCACATCACTACTATTTCTTACTATCATTTTATTCAGCTTTGAAGGCCATCCAAAAGCACCTAAGACTCATGATCTACTTTAGAAACCTATTAAGCTCACAATAGCCATTTTCAACTAGATAGATTCACTCTCAATCTAACCTAGATGTCCAATATATATAGATCACTTCTCCTCATGATGGGGATCTAACAATATTGTTGCTTTGCAAGAGTGAGCAACTGGGATATATAGCACAAGGTACAAAATACAAACATTAATGGAAAATATTTGATTACAAAGAAATTATTCCTCAATTAATTTCATTATGAGTGTGTATAACCTCTTTATGGGACCTCGAACGTGATAAATTCCATTTGTGTTCAGACATTTCAAAGAGCTTCGAACATTAAAAAAAAAATGGCTTTGAAACAAGCTTCCAATCTATCTTGTCAGGTATATACACCCTTTAATTGTTATATAATAAGTTTGCACCAACTGAATTTTCTTGCATTAAGAAAGGGGCAAAAAGAAAAATGCATGTGTATTTGACTTTATCTTTCATAAAAATTGATGCTTTAAGCCTAGGTGAGAATGTGTGGTTTCGCTTTGGATGATGAACCCTTCTAGTATGATGTGCTTCTTACAAAAGCTCGGGTTTTTTAGAGCCCAAACCATGTTTATAAATTTCAAAGAGCTTGCAACCTAAGAGAATAACAACATTGAAAGCAGCCTCCAAGAGATCTTCCTTTGTTATAAACCCTTTGATCCTTCTATAGCAAATCTGCATCAACTCAATAAACCTATTTTCTTTCCAAAAGGTAAAGGAATTGGAAAATAAAATGCATGTGTGCTGGACCTTTAGTAACAGTTATGTTGCGGAGTTAAGCTAAATAATAATGCCCGAGTCGGGCTTCAAAAGATTAAATTGCACGAAGGTGAAGCTCCACTTTCGACCAGGTATGCAGTGATTTCGGGTTCAAACGTATGCAATGCGTCCACGTAGTCTGTGTATATGTGTGTGAGAGGATTTGTGATTTTCATGCAAAGCAAAGTCTGACTTACGATTCACGATCAATGTAATCAGGATATTACAAAAAGGAGTCGTACAAAAGAAATATGCAATCCGGAAAGCATATCAACATCAGGGTTGCTAGCCCGGATGAGCTTTTGACATATGTTATATGCATTTTCTTGCAGCCTGAATATAAAATCTTTATGAGAATTAAATATAAGAATTTTATTACAAACTTGTAACTTCATCTTCTCTGGCCACGACAGAATAAACAAAATTTGAGAGTGTCTAAAGCCGTTTGGTTGGGTGGTTGGGCCTTTCGCCTCTTCAGGTGAGGGCGAGGGTCGGCAACATGTTATCATGGAAAACTTGTATCTTGTGGCTGATGTGCTACCGTTTGTCTTGTCTTGCAGTAGTTGTGACAACACTTTAATCTAGCTATGTAAAGCCCTGTTCTTGTAGCTATGTAATTTTGAGAGTCATACTGTTCTTGTAGCTATGTAATTTTGAGAGTCATACTGGGCATCAACAGAAGTTCATCTTCAATCCAATGTGTCATGAGAAAATTTATCACCCTTGGATGAAAATATTCTGAACTCGCACGTACCTGTGAGCATGAGCTATTGCAATCTGCCTCGAAGGACTCGCTAATACAGCAAAAGTTTATAATATGCTCCTGAGTCCATCTCTATTAAGACAATCTATGTAGGAGACATCTTCTGTCCTTTATGTATAATATTAGACGCGCCACGCTTTGTATGCATCAACCGATGTCAGAAACCCAGTCGTGTTATCGTGTTCACCGCACGGAGCAATGTTGCACTTACATATCACCCAACATTCACTAACAGTAATATTATAGCCTGCAGAACTACTGCAAGATAAAATGTTAGCCGAGTTTTCCTGAATTATGAACGAACTTTCCGATGCAGAAGACGAGTAAACCCGATTGTCCTGACTTACAAAAACGAACTTTCCGATGCAGCAGACGAGTAAAACATTACAATTACGGTAGAGCACTAATTGTTTCGGCGAAAAAAATGTTGAAATGGATATATACTTCAAGTATGACGGTTACAAGACAAATATGCCTCTGTAAGTTATGAAATCATACACTTCACCATGTGCGATGATTAAATACAACATAATATATACGTCACGTGAAAAAAAATGTTGAAATGGATATATAGTCCAACTATGAAGGCTACAGGACAAATATGCCTCTATAAGTTGTGAAATTATACACTTCGCCCTGTGCGATGCAACCCAAGGATATAAGTAAAGTGCTTCAACGTTTTTGATGATCGATTCAGTACAACAGAATGCACCCCGAGACCGAGAATGTAAGGCATGAAAGCCGATTCGCTCAAGTGGGGGCATTGAATTTGCTAGAAGGTATTCATCCGACGTATATCCATGTTCATCGGGGTTGCATGATGAAGTGCTAAATGGTGCATGATGTAGTCCAGGGCTCAAAACGCAAATCGACCTGACATTAACCCCGGAAAAGTGGACAATAAAAGAGATCTCAAAGTGCGTGGGTTGTTCTTTATCAAGCCTAATGGAGCAAATCCACAACCAAACATTCAGAAAAACAAAAGGGAAAACCAAAGAAAGTATGCTCATGTTAAGACATTTTTATGGAAGGCTTGGAATAAGATAATGTGATCAGTTGAAGATTCATCGAATGATCTAAAAGACGCGTAAATATGATTTACGACAAAGCCGCAGCATTCTGTGAATTACTTCTTCTTATCGTCGGGAAATAGAAAACTATAGACACTGGAAAGATCAATCAGACGGGACGCTAGATTTCACTAGTAGATACATTAACATCTTCTAGTGATTGAAAATAGTCAGCCATAGACACTGGAATAATCAGATGAGCGGCTAAATTTCGCTAGTATATACATTGACAACAAAAACAAAAAGTCTGCTCACGTGAAGACATGAAAAGCTGATATGGAAGTGTCTTGGAATTATCTAGTTTATATGGAAGTTTCATGATATGATCTAAAAACGCGTCACTAACTTTACGATAAGGCTGCAGCTGTGTGGGGCACCTCTTCTTACGGTCTGAAAATACACAACTATAGACACTGGAACGATAAGACAGGCGGCTAAATTTCAGAAGTAAATACATTCACATCTTGTAGTGATTCAGAATAAAGGACTATAGACACTGGAATAATCAGGCGGGTGGTTGGATTTCACTATTATATGCATCGACAATAAAAACAGAAAAAAACATATGCTTACATTAAGACATGAAAAGTTGATAAGGAAGGCTTGCGGAAAAATGATACGATAAGTTGAAGATTCATGGATGAAGTAAAACATGCGTAAATATGATTTACGGTAAAGCCGGATCCTTCTGTGAGGTACTTCTTCTTTTCGTCGGGAAATAGAGAACCACAGACACTGGAATAATCAGACGCCCGGCTAGATTTCACTGGTAGATACGCTCACTTTGTAGAGATTCAAAATAGACAACTATATACGCTACAATAATCAGACGGGCGGCTAGATTTCGCAACTAATAAATAGATTCACATCTTGTAGTGATTCGATGGATTTCTTACCGATACAGTTCCAGAGAAGAACGACGTTACATCGTGCAATGGCGCAACATGAAGGAGCTCCCTTCAGTCCAAGCGAAGAAGGGGCGGATAACTTCGACTGCAGCTCCAGGTTCAAACTCCCGCTTACCGTCTGAGACTATTTCTATTCCCACCTTCGCATCTCTATCAGAATTTCAAACGGCTGACGAGAATCAGAAGGTAGGAGAGAGAGTGAAAGTGCAGCGGCAGTCCTATCCGACACCCGCGTCGATTGGATCAGAAAGGAGCTCCTGCTTTCCCTATGCACGTCATCACGTTTGCCCGGCATTCCAAATTAGCCTACGGGTAAGATGATCGTCTACCATAAAGTTTCTTCGTTGCGATAGTATGCGAGGTTCCGAACGCAGTTCCATCGAGGTCAAACGGATCGGCACTGCTCACTCAGAAATGAAAGCATAACGAGTGGACATGGCCTGCGTCCGCATCGTGATAAAAATTGTGATGGAACGAAGCTGAGGAGGTGCCTTTCCACAGGCGTAGCTGACATCGACTGGCCAGCCCGCCAAAGATTACAAGGATGATACAAAGATTACAAAGATTACCGAGCATATTATAGGCACAACGGTACTAGATTTGCTCACAGAGAACTGTACGATTACATGAACCGGTTCCTGTATCACGTATATATAATATAACCAGTGACCACCATCGATCCGGTCCAGATGAAACGGATTCAATAATAGGCGAGGCTGTTAAAGTACGGAAGTTCGAAACGTTTGCACTGAGCGTGCGCAGGTTTTGTCTCCATTCACGTTCTCCTGTCCCGCAGTGGCCCTACCGTTCGTGCGGTGCTGAAGAGGAGGCCCAGGCTCCAGCTCCACGGACCGCGGTTCAGGACCCCGCGCCGGTCCCTAACAAGCATGCACCAAAACCATTAGCATTCATCTGGTTCGAATGCACCATCCCACCAGTGACCACCTCTCGCTTTGCAGATCGACGTGTCTCGGGCCGGCCTCGTGTCAGTGTTCAGAATTTCAGCGTGTACCGCACAGCAGAACTGCCGATGTCGCCCACAATATAAGAAAGATACGATTTTGGTGCGCTAATATTTTAATATGTACTGACAAACAACGCTTATGCATCGTGGATTTATCGTCCTCTGATCACATGAATGTCTTTTTTTTTTTTTTTTTTTTTTTTTTTTTTTTTTTTTTTATAAATGGAGGTTCAGCCGAGGCCTACTCCTCCAGACTTTAACTTTGAAATTGCAACTGTACAAGGAAGGGCATAGTACCCATGGGACCCCCCGTATCCCACAAGAACAGGGTTTACGTAGTTGGGTTAGATTGCGGTCACATCTACCGCGTAGCAAAGTAAACGGTGGCACATCAGCCACAATACAAGGTTTCCATGTTAACATGTCCCTTACATGTTGCCGGTGGGGGTTGAACCCTCGCCCCCGCCTCTAGACGCAAGGCCCAACCACCCAACCAAGCGGCTTGGGACTGATCACATGAATGTTGGCTAAACTTTGACTTGTGGCACGCAGTCCATTGAAAGGTGCTTTCGGTTTCCTCGCCAAAAGAGAATTATGGGGGGAGGTTTATCGTCCTTCCTTGCTCACGCGCCAGCTTGAAGCTTTGCCCATTCGCATCTCTCCATCTTCACCATTGAAATGCAGATGGTTTTCTGAATTAAACCTGAGTGAAGGTATTATCAAGAAAATGATACTGGCTCAGGAGTCAATGGTAAACGTACTTGATTTTTTGCCAAGCCGTCTAGAGTTCAAATCTCGTTTGTAAGACATTGGAAGGCAGACAAAGGTGCCACAAGGGGCATCTGGGATAGCGCAAGAAGGGGCATATGGCTGATGAATGTTGTAAGAATAGAACATATAAGATCGCAAACTAACCAGAATTACACTTGGAACTGTTTCTAGTTCTTTTGATTCTTTGGTATTATAAATCGGTGCATTTAATATGATCAAGCGGTATGCGGTATTGTCATGAGTTAAATTCTCTCGTCCACACTCATATACACAAAAACACAGACACATATACACATAAACACACATACACACTCACTCACATACATACATACTAGTTCAATGTTTAAAACGTTTAAGGTAAATGTTGTCGAAATGTTTCGCAGCATATGGCATTATATATGAATAAAACAAATTCAGCTAGCGTACATACTTGCATACATATACTTACATACATATATATGCACACACATACATACATATATACATGCGCATGCATAGATACACACACACATTCATATGCATATCACCCCCACACACAGATACATACATATACCTACACACATAAATAGACACACACACATACACTCACACATATACATACAAACACACATAAATACACACACATTCATACATGCATCTCACTCAAACACATACATACATACACACATACACATACATACATACACTCACACACATTTATACATACACACACACATACATACACACACATTGACACACACATACACTCATACATACATACACTCACACACATACATGCATATATACATACACACATACATATATACATACATACAGACATGTTGGAACAAGTTCATGGCAAGTCAAATTGTTGCCTTGAGTCTCCAAATGACATAGAAACTTGAATCAAATGATAAAGCTTTGAAGAGTTCACTTGTGAACTCACTCTTGTAACCTTTGAGTTTTTACTTGATGTAAAAGTGAAAGAATCTAAAGTGGTTAAATCCACTTGATGAGTACAAAAAGAACTCCACGAATTCTTGATTGAATAAGACGGAGAATCAGTCACTAAAAGGTAGGAGATTTGTTTTAGGTGAGCAAGATTCAAATTCAAATCTTGGCTTCAATCATCACTATATATACACATGACTTAGTCACGGGGTTAACAACACCATTAGCTGAACTTCATGCCATATCAGAGTGTGATCGTAAGGCGCACACATGTACCAGTAAGTCCATTGTACTTTACATTCAATATACATTTATTTTCATGATCATTTGTGACCATATCTTCATGCCTATTTGAGTGTACTGTTCACTGCCATACTTCTCAGTTTCTTAGTCAGATTGCAGAGATGCTTTCTCTGAGCATGGTGCAACATTTTCAATGATTTCACTTGGTAAAGTTATCTCTCTAAGTCTACTATATACTCCCAAAGTTTCATTGCATTAGGAGTTCACAATCGTGAGATATGTTCATTTGAAGTCACCTGTATCTCTGCATCTTCTACCTCCTGAAAAGTCGGGATCACATATCTGACTTGCTAAACTTATTTCTCTTAGTATGGTCAATTATTTTTTATGAAATAAATCCCAATTAGTTGCATTGCTTCCTAGTTAGATTCCTCTAAAAGCTCTCTGGTCAATTGTAATCAAATAATGAGCATGGAGTGAAATACTGAAGCATCCATGATCAAATTAGAAAGTTTCATTATGTTGATTATTGGTCAAACTAGTCTCTGTTGATTCAAATTTTTGAGAGTTATCTTCTAAGATACATAGGGTGTCTAATACATCCTTTGGAAAGCTAAAAGGGTGCACTACATATACCTAGAGTTCATTTGGCTGGTGCTGTGCAAAGTTTCTACAACACCACTTCATCTTGACCAAATACAAATCCATCTCTTCACAGTGGTATCAGAGCAAGGTTGGACAACATGGCAGATGGATTTCCTTCATCAATTAACAAATTTGATAGAGGTAACTACTCAGCTTGGTCATTAAGGATGGATTGATTATCTTCAAGGCACGAATCTATATGGTTATATAGCTGGAGATGTATTTATGCCAAGTTTTAGGAATAAAGGTCAACCTACACAAGAAGAGAAAGAAAGATTGAGCACATGGTGCTCCAAGGATGCACTTGCAAGGTCTTATCTCCTCAAATCTATCTCAGATTTTTTGTTGCCTCACATTAGAAGTTTTAAAACATCTTAGGAAGTGTGGAATGCACTTGAAGCCTTCTTCTCTTCAAGTACAAAGGCCAGGAAGCATCAAATATGGTTGGACTTTACAACTCTCAAGAATGCTCCCAAACAAAATGTGACTGATTTTTTCACAAAACTCACGGACATAGCAAATCAATTGGGAAGCATTGGAGAGGTAATAGAAGAAGAGAAAATTGTAAGGCAGGTCATCAATGGCTTAAAGGCAGATGACAAGTGGGAAGAATTCACCACAACTATGGATCTATATATGGATATGCATGTACAAGATTTCAATACACTCATAGGAAAACTACTTACTCAAGAGGCCAAGCTGATCAAGAATGGAGAAGGCTCCAAAGGTAATCAATCATTTGCTTTGTATACTGATAAAAGCAAGTCCAAAGAGAGCAAAGGATGAGGAAAGAAAGTGAATGATGAAGTAGGTACACATCAAGCTAACTATGCACATAGAGGAAGACATGATAGAGGTAGAGGTAGAGGAAGAAGACAAGGCATGGGGAGATCCCAAGACTCTAATCCATGTTCTATTTGTGGATTAACTAATCATACAACCAAAAATTGCTTTAGGAATTCCAAGAATCAAAGAGGTAGAGGCTACAATAGAGGAAGTTATGGCTACTCTAGAGGAAGGACCAACAACTTCAATGGCTACCACAACAGTTACAACCATTCAAACTATCAAGGAAGCAATAGAGGAAGAAGAGACTTCAATAACTACACAGAAGACTCAAATCAAGAGGACTCATTGCTAATCATGAATATGGCAATGCCTCAAGGTAAATCTGCTGAGCATGTTTTCTACATAGATTCAGGTTGTTCCAATCATGTGGTAGGAAATGTGGCTCTCCTATCAGCTTTAGAAGATCCAAGGAACAAGCATGAAGTGCAAAGAGGTGATTATACAAGACATCTGGTGGAGAAGATAGGAAATGTAAAAGCACCTGATGGAAACATCAACCTACTTAGCAAGGTACTCTATGTCCCTACCATCACAAAGAATTTGATAAGTGTAGGACAAATTGTGGAGAAAGGCCTACAAGTTAGGTTCACAAAAGCTGGAGCATTTGTTGAAGATCCAAGTCAAGGATTCAAGAGGATTGCAAAGGGTGAAAAGACAGGTAGATTCTTCACATTTGAATTGCAAGACACTAGGAACATTGCTCTCTTTAATTATGGTAGTCATACACTCACATAATTGGAAGTATGGCACAAAAGGTTAGCACATATTGGTGAAAGATCATTAAAGAAAATTTGTAGGGACCAAAGTGTACTTGGAGTCCCTATAAATTTGTCAATGCAACACATGATTTATAAGTGCAGTGCATGTCAATTTGGAAAGTCTCACAGGTTACCATCCATGAAGAAAGGATATATGCATGGAGATCTCTTCGATTTGGTTTATACAGATGTACAAGGGCCTAGCAAGGATGCTTCAATATTTGGATCAAGGTATTATGTCTACATCATTGATGATTGCAGTAGATGGACTATACTATACTTTATGAAACACAAGGATGAAGTCTTTTCATGCTTCAAAAGATATTTAGCTCTTGTGGAGAACCAAACATGTAAAAAACTAGAAAGGCTAAGGTTAGATGGAGGGGAAGAGTACTTCTCCCATGAATTTGACTCTTCTCTTCAAGAGAGGGGAATTAAAAGAAATATTACTACAAGGTACACTCCTGAGCAAAATGGAGTGGCATAGAGAAGGAATAGGACAATTGTTGAAGGTGCAAGGTCTATGCTAAATGAAAAACACTTACCTAATTATTTATGGGCTGAGGTTGTATCCACAACCACTTATTTGATTAACAAGTTACCTTCAAAATCACTTGATGGCATGACACCATATGAGGCTTGGAATGGAAGAAGACCAAGCTTGGATCATTGAAAGATTTTTGGGTGTATTGCTTATGCCCATGTTCCTTCAGAGGTTAGAAGGAAGATGGATCCAAAAGTAGAAAGGTGTGTACTCATTGGACATGACAACAACCAAAAGGGCTACATATTATACAACCCAACAACCAAAGGATTCTTGGTGAGTAGAGATGTACTGTTTGATAACAATAGTTCTTGGTATGAAGATTCACGTAGGAAGATCAACTTACGTTATGATCTTGAAGACGATTTTCCAAAACTTATCAAGGACAACCTTCCTAAAATTGAAGAGTAGGATACCTCAGAAGATGATGAAGCAATTCAGATTGAAAAACTCAAAATGTGGAAGTCTAAAGGTAAAGCTAAAATGCAAGAACTTGCACAAGAGGCAGAATCATCACATCATGGCCTAAGGAGCTCCATGAGGGAGAAAAGAAAACTAGAGAGGTATGGGTTTGATACTTCCCTAGTTACTAAACATTCAATCTATCTAGCACAAGACATAAATCAAGAGGAACCCTCAACATTTGAGGAAGCAAAGAAGAAATCAGAATGGAGGCATGCAATGGAAGAAGAAATTGAAGCTCTTGAGGAAAATAACACTTGGGAATTAGTTCCCAAGTCTTCATCAATGAAAGTGATAAGCTCAAGATGGATCTACAAATTGAAGAAGAACTCAGATGGCTCCATTAACAGGTATAAGGCAAGGATTGTGGCAAAAGGCTTTGCACAAAATCAGGGATTTGATTATGAGGAGACCTTCTCTCCTATGGAAAAGATGCCTACAATTAGAGTCTTGCTTAGTATTGCTTCTTCCAAGAATTGGAAGATACTTCAATTGGATGTAAAAAATGCATTTCTTAATGGATGGATAACAGAAGAGGTATATATGGCACAACCACTTGGTTTAGAGAATCAAGTACATCCTGATTATGTGTGTAAACTTAATAAAGCTCTATATGGACTCAAACAAGCCCCAAGGGCTTGGAATCACAGGCTTGTTTCATTCTTGCAGGACAAAGGATTTCAACCTCGCAAGGCAGATCCATCACTCTTTATTAGTAACTCTGAAGTCATCTATTTGTGTGTGTATGTGGATGATATTATATTGACAGGAAATGATGCAGATGGCATAAAGAAGGTCAAGGAGCAGATGAAAGAAGAGTTCAAGATAAGTGACTTAGGATCACTTATATACTTCCTAGGATTGGAAGTGGTATACAAAGATCATGGTCTATTCCTTACTCAAAGGAAGTACATTAAAGACTTGTTGACAAAGTTCAAGATGCAAGAGTGCAGGATTGTGTTGATATATTTAGGTAGTGATGTGTGTGAACACTCTAGGACCACCGGGGCACTTTTTTCCCTCTTTAGGAGGTTTTTTTCCCCCGGCTTGTATATACGCCTATTGCCCTAATGGGCTACTTATCTTTGTACATTCTCTAGTAATACATTCACTCTTGTGTGTTGTGCTCCAAGGTTCTTCTTCTTCCTTGTGTTGTTCATGTGCTTCCACAGACGTCTAACTCCAACAATTGGTATCAGAGCAGGTCACCGCTTCATCTAGGGTGTCGTCGACACTCCTCCGGTTGCAGTCTCAGATTTGCACGAAATTTGATGAGCATACTCAGGGTGTTTCAGAGATCAAAAGAGCTTCGCATTGTGGTGCCAAAATCGCGATCTGAGCTCGTTTCGACCTCTGAACACACTATCGCAGCGGTTGTGTAGGCTATTTTGTCTTTTTGTGCCAAAGGTATATACCTGTTTTGATTCGCCAGTATAAGCGTCTCGAAGTTTGCTACAGGTTTAGCAGAACTCGTCTGGGCAGTTCCGTTCAACTTTTTGAGATACAGTCAATTTTCTGCATCAAGGTATTTTAGTCACCGGCCATGGCTGAAAGTAGTGATGTATTCCGTATGTTGGCTGTTGAGGATAAGTTGGATGGTATCAACTACCCATTATGGGCTTATATGATGCGACATGTATTGGTTGCAAAAGGACTGTGGAACAATGTGCAGGGTGTTGAAAGACGTCCTGTTACACCTGCGACTACAGGTACTGCAAATACAGGTGCTGAAGCTAATGGAGATGGTGTCGAAGATGATATTCTGCAGATTCCTGTTCATGCTGTTGTTTCTGTTGCACCTACTATAGAGCAAATTCATTAGGATGGCAGAGATGCTCAGGCACATGCATTGATAGCTTTGTCTGTCAAACGTGCTATTATTCCTCACATTCGCTCTTGCAGAAGAGCAAAGGATGCTTGGGATACACTTACCACATTGTACCAGGCTAGGAATGAGGCTCCTGTTGCTTACCTCCGAAAACAGTTGGAGAGTGAGCACATGAATGAAGGTGAATCTATGGACAGTTTTCTAACAAAGATCAAAGACTTGAAGGAACTGTTGATTTTTGCTGATGAGGTTATACCAGGTAGCTCACTTGTGCAGACCGTTCTGAATGGTCTTCCTGATTCATATCAGAGTTTTGCTTCTACTCTTCGATTGATGATGAAAGGCAATCCAAATGCCTTGTCATTTTAGGAGATAGTCTCTATTCTATTACAGGAAGATCATTCCAGGCAGAATAGGTCCATTATGCGTGTTGCAGATCAAGCTTTCCTGGCTAGTCAGAAGGGCAAAGGAAAATGGAGCTCTTCTAGTAGTAAGCAGAAATCTGCAAATGCTGCACATTCGAAGAACCAGGATAAAGATGAGAAGAAATCAGAAAAGCAGAAATTGTTTTGCAAGTACTTTAAAGGGAATGATCATATCATAAAGAACTGTCCAAAACTGGCTGCAAAAGAGGCAAAGAAAAAGGAGTCTAGAATGGTTGTTGCAGAAGCCTCTACACCAAAAATAGAGTTTGCTAATCTTGTGCAGGAAGAAGAATGGGCGTTTACTACTGTTTGCACTTTTGACCCATCTTCTCATGAGCAGTGCATGTTTGCAGTGGACTCAGATGTTTGGTACGTTGATAGTGGGGCGACCAAACATATTACCTCATAGCGTAGTTTCTTCTCTTCACTCGAGCCTGCCCCTACTGGGAATACTGTCACATGCGCCAACAACTCCTCTTATCCTGTTATGGGAGTTGGTAAGATCATTCTGACTACTGTTGATGGTAGTTCTTTCACCTTGTGAGATGCTTTATTTGTGCCAGGGATCAAGAAGAATCTGTTATCAATTTCTGCATTAGCCAAGATTGGCTTGGTTGTGAAATTTGTTGATGACAAATGTACGGTTCATGATCTGTCAAATGGCGATGTTATTATTGCTTCTGGCATTTTATGTTGTGGGCTGTATAAGCTCATAGACTATGAAAGATCTGTGAATGATTTGGCATGTGCAGTTCAAGATTCTCAAGCTATGTCAGATGTAAAGCTTTGGCATGCACACTTTGGTCATCTGAATTTTGCTAGTTTGCTACACCTGCAGAAATCTGATATGGTGTCTTCTTTGCCCAAGCTTGAGGCACCTGGAAAACATGTATGTGAAGGCTGTATTTTGGGCAAAATGCAGCGTTCCTCCTTTCCAAAAGATGTTATAGTGTGAGTGTGCTAAGTGAATTTATGCACAGACCCATGAAACCTCACATGGAAGCTGCCAAGAGGATACTCAGATATCTCAAAAGGACCATGAATGAAGGGTTATATTACCCTTATGTATCTGATTTAAGTCTAAAGTTGTTCTCTAATGCAGATTAGGCTGGCTCCAAGGAAGACAGAAGGAGCACCTTAGGATATCTTACCTTTGCAGGATCAAAACTTGTGTCACGGTCATCCAAGAAGCAACCCACAGTTGCTCTCTCTTCTACTGAAGCTGAATACAGAGGTCTTGCCATAGCCACTTAAGATGGGATGACAACATGAGTTCAATTCACTTGGCAACCAATCCAATTTTTCATGCAAGGACTAAACATATTGAAGTAAACTACCACTATGTAAGAGAGAAGATAGTGAGCAAGGAAATTCAACTATCTTATATGTCAACCCATCAACAATGTGTAGACATTTTAACCAAGGCATTAGATGGAACAAAACTCAGTAAATGCAAAGGAAGGATTGGTTTGTAGGTAATATTGGAAGATTGAAGACCTCAAGCTTACTTGACTTGAGGGCGAGCTATTGGAACAAGTTCATGGCAAGTCAAAGTGTTGCCTTGAGTCTTCAAATGACATAGAATCTTGAATCAAATGATAACACTTTGAAGAGTTCACTTGTGCACTCACTCTTGTAACCTTTGAGTTTTTAGTTGATGTAAAAGTGAAAGAATCTAAAGTGGTTGAATCCACTTGATGAGTAGGAAAAGAACTCCACAAATTCTTGATTGAATTAGATGGAGAATCATCACTAAAAGGTAGGAGATTTGTTTTAGGTGAGCAAGATTCAAATTCAAATCTTGGGTCCAATCATCACTATATATGCACATTATTTAGTCATGGGGTTAACAACACCATTAGCTGAACTTCATGCCATATCAGAGTGTGATCTTAAGGCACACACATGTACTAGTAAGTCCATTGTACTTTACATTCAATATACATTTATTTTCATGATCATTTGTGACCATATTTTCATGCCTATTTGAGTGTACTATTCACTCCCATACTTCTCAGTTTTTCAATCAGATTGCAGAGATGGTTTCTCTGAGCATGGTGCATCATTTTTAGTGATTTAACTTGGTAAATTTATCTCTCTAAGTCTGCTATATACTCCCAAATTTTCATTGCATTTGGAGTTCACAATCTTGAGATATATTCATTTGAAGTCACCTATATCTCTGCATCTTCTACCTCCTGAAAAGTCGGGATCACATACCTGACTTGCTAAACTTATTTCTCTTAGCATGGTCAATTATTTTTGATGAAATAACTCCCAATAATTGCATTGATTCCTTTTAGATTCCTCTAAAAGCTCTCTGGTCAATTGTAATTAGAGAATGAGCACTGAGTGAAATACTGAAGCATTCATGATCAAATTAGAAAGTTTGATTATGTTAACTATTGGTCAAACTAATCTGTTTTGATTCAACTTTTTGAGAGTGATCTTCCAAGATACATAGGGTGTCTAATACATCCTTTGGCAAGCTAAAAGTGCCCATTACATATCCCTGGAGTTCATTTGGCTGGTTTAGTGCAAACTTTTTGTAGCACCACTTTATCTTCACTAAATACAAATCCATCTCTTCACAATACATACATACATACATACACACGCATACATACACATACACACATACATACACATACACACATACATACACATACACACATACATACACATACACACACATACATACACATACACACATAAACACACACGTTAAAAATATAGAAGCAAGATCATATATGTTTTGCAAAAAGGATTTTCTATAAGTAGAAGGAAAATACAAAAATGAAAAATGGAAGCATTTACTTCAGCAAGTAGTGGAGGCCAAAAGAGAATCAAATCCAAAAACTAAACTCGAAGAGAAGAGTGGCTACTCAAAGTAGTGGAGGAGTTATGGAGAAGAGCTCTCAAACTCATCATGAGAGCTCGTGGTCATTTGTCTACAAAAGAGCAAAGGGAGGACACTCAAGTATAGAGGAAGAAGGTGTTGAAGTCCCCTTGTAGGTAGTTCTATAAACACCTACCAAAAGGATTCATGGAAAAATTTAGCTCTTTGATTGAACGAATATCTCCTAGGATATAGGAGCTTGATCATAGGGATCCAAAAGTTTGAATTTGAATTCAAATTACTACTCACTCTATAAAAGAGGTTATGAAAAAGTTGCGGTTAGATATCATCACTCCCGAGCTTCTCATTACTGATTCTGAGTGTGTGTGAGGCCTACACTCTAGCCCACACCTATCTACACCATTAGGCAATGACATTCATGCCAATGGAATTGTATACAAGTGTTCATTAATACATACATTTACATTATTCATCTCTGAGTTCTCTGTCACACTACTTGAAAGTCTGTCAACTTGTGGTGTGCATATCTCGGCCAATTCTTCACCAAATTCAATGATCTAAAGTTTGTTGGATTCAGCTTAAAGTTATCGACATGCTAGCAAAATTTGAGGAGATTCTATTCAGCCATTTCAGAGAAATACGCGTCGAGGTGATCACTGGTCAATGTCTGCTACAATCCTAAAAAATCGGGGGTATAACTTTACTTGCTAAATTGATTTCTCTTAGTATAGTTTATCTTTTTACATCATTCTACTTGGAATAGTTAGCTTGCTAAGCTAATTAAATACCCCTAAAAGTAATTTTTCCGATTCCTACTGTGTTGGTCATACTAAGCAAAAGATCCAGCAGGTGTCAAGACATAAATAGAAGGTTTTCATGAGGATTTGAGTTTCAAAGTTACCTGTTTTGATTCAATAATTACACCCACCACTTCCAAAGTAAATAGGCCATTTTATGGTGTCATTGGAAAGCTAAGGAGGTCTACGTATCAAATCTGAAGTATTAGGGAGCTGGTACAAAGCAGGTTTGGCAGTACCTACTCAATCTCTTGGAGCATCCATCCATCTTTCCCAACAACTATCAAGCATGGTCTCTGAGGATGAATAGCTACTTACAAGGAAGGAGTCTCTATGGATACATCTTAGGAGATGAGGAATTGCCCTCATTCAAAACAAGAGGATTACCAACAAACGAAGAACATGAAAAGCTCAACACATGGTGTGCTAAGGATGCATTGGCAAGGTCTTATTTACTCAACTCCATCTTTGATTTTCTTTTGCCACATATTAGGAATTGTAAGACATCCCAAGAGACTTGGGAAACCTTGTCATCATACTTTTCTTCCAACACAAGGGCTAGAAAAAATCAGTTGTGGATTGAATTCACCACATTAAGGAAGCAACCTAAGCAAGCTCTTTCAGAATTTGTGACCAAGATTAAAGATGTAGTAGATCAGTTAGCAAGCATAGGAGAAGAGATTGAAGAAGAGCAGATTGTAAGGCAAGTGATCAATGGGATCAAGGCTGATGACAAATGGGAAAGCTTCACCACTACAATGGACCTTTACATGGACATGCAAATTCCAGATCTTACAACTCTCATGGGACAATTGTTCACTCATGAAGCAAAGCTCAACAAGAATGGAGACAAATCCAAAGGTAATAACTCTTTTGCCCTATATACAGATAAAAAGTCTAAAGATAAAGGCAAGACCAAGAAGGTGGAAGATGAAGGCTCTACCTCCCAAACCAACTATGCAGGGAGAGGTAGATCATCAAGAGGAAGGGGCAGAGGAGGTAAGCAAGGCAGGGGGAGATCCCATAACTCCTCACCATGTAATATTTGTGGTTTATCAAATCATACTACAGATGAGTGTTTCAGGAATCACAAGAATCAGAGAGGAAGAGGATACCAAAGAGGTGGATACTCACAGTCAAGAGGTAGATTCAACCATCAGCAAGGTTACAACAACAATTACAACAACAATTACAACAACAACTACAATGGAAATTACCAAGGAGGTTTCAAATCCAGAAAGGACTACAACAACTACACGAAGGAGCAAGATGACTCCCTTCTGATTATGAACATGACTTCAAAATCAGGTACAAATGATGACCACCTATTCTACATTGACTCAGGATGCTCAAATCATGTGGCTGGAAATATAGCACTACTCTCTGATCTTGAGGAACCAAAAGGTAAGCATCAAGTCCAAACAGGTGATGACACCAAGCACTCAGTAGTTAAAGTTGGAAATGTTAAGAGTTGTGATGGAAATCAGAACTTGTTGAGCAGGGTACTCTATATACCAACCATTACCAAAAATTTGATGAGTGTTGGACAGACTGCGGAGAAAGGTTTGCAGGTTAGATTAAACCAATATGGAGCATTTGTGGAGGATCCAAGGCATGGGTTCAAGAGGATTGCTAAAGGAGAAAAATCAGGTAGACTTTTCACTTTTGAGCTAGAAGACACAAAGAATATTGCACTATACAATTATAAAGACCAAACACTTTCAGAGCTTGAGATTTGGCACAAAAGATTAGGGCATATAGGAGAAAGAACCTTGAAGCAAATATGTAGGGACCAATGTGTGCTTGGAATACCTAATGTATCCAAGCAACATATGATTTATAAGTGTGGTGCTTGTCAATTTGGGAAGTCTCACAGGTTACCCTTCTCAAGGAAAGGTTACATGCATGAAGACTACCTAGAGCTTGTTCATACAGATGTATGGGGACCAAGCAAAGACCCCTCAGTCTCAGGATCAAGGTACTATGTATCTTACCTGATCCATCATGGCTTCATGAAGATACTCACTTGTGGATGTGCAAGGTCGCAGAGGAAGAGGACAAGCGCCTAAAAGCGAGAGAAGAAGGAACTCCCCCAGGAGATAGACCAATAAAAGACCCAGCCTATACACCGATGATATTTCCAGATGAGGAATTTGAACCTCATGGTTGGGCAGAAATCTTAGCTACCATGGACATAGCAGTCAATGAAGAACAATGGACACCTCATTGTGATGAGGAGGGTTATGATATTTCAGTGTTCATGTGTCAGCCCCTGTTGGAAGAGTGTGATCCTAGTGAGTTCATAGAAGAAGAAGAGAATGACGATGATCTAGAATCCATTGTGATGGATACTTACTTTGACTCAGAGGAACACTATTTAGAAGACATAGGAGTGTTAACCCAAAAAGAAGAAGAACCCCTCACGAGTATTAAAACGATAAATTCAAAGGAAGGAAGTGAAGGAGGTCAAAAGAAAAAAAAAAGAAAAGCAGTGAAACAAGAAGAGGAAGAATCATTGTTTGAAGTACCAGATAATTTCAAGAAATATGAAGTGGAAGACCGAAAAATTTTGGTACGGATGCCTAAGAGAGAGGCCATTATAGGAGAAGCATATGACAATAAAGAGAAGACCAAAAAAATTGTAGTGACCATTGAAGGGAACGAAGAAAGATGTACGTACATAGGAGATGACCTAAGTGCAAAAGAAGAAGCAGAGCTTGTAGCTCTATTAAGGGAATATAGGGATGTGTTCGCATGGCACTATAGAGACTTGAAAGGAGTAGATCCAAAGATTTGCTCTCATACGATTCCGATGACCGCTGATGCCAAGCCCACCAAACAAAAGCCCTACACATATAATGACAATTATGCAGCCAAAATAAAGGAGGAAATTGACAGGTTGATTGAAGCTGGATTCATCTATGAGATTGAGCACACTGAATGGGTGTCCCCCATTGTGGTGGTGCCCAAGAAGAATGGGAAGTTGCGCGTGTGCATTAACCTTAAAAAAGTTAATGCCGCTACAATTAGAGATAGTTATCCACTTCCAATCACCGAACATCTATTGGAGCGTGTTGCAGGCAAGGAAGTTTATAGTTTCCTTGATGGATTTTCAGGTTACAACCAAGTAGCCATTGCCCCCGAAGATCAACACAAAACGGCCTTTGCCACAGAATGGGGAATTTTTGCATTTCGTGTGATGCCATTTGGGCTCACCAACGCACCTGCAACATTCCAAAGGCTCATGTGTCATGTCTTCAAAGAGTTCTTGCGGAAGAGCTTAGAAGTATATGTGGATGATTTATGTGCGCATTCCCAACAGAGAAGTTACCACATCCCTGAGCTCAGACAAATCTTCAACAAGTGTAGAGATTATCGAGTGTGTCTGAACCAAGAGAAGTGTGTGTTCATGGTACGACAAGGTAAAATCTTAGGTCACATTGTTTCTAAGAATGGAATTTCAACAGATGAAGACAAGGTAAGAGCGATAGCAGAGTTGCCAAGACCAAGAAATGTTAAAGAGGTACAGGCCTTTATGGGCCATTGTGGATATTACCGTAGGTTTATCCACATGTATGCCATCATAGCTAAACCTCTTTATGGGTTGTTAACAAATTTTGAGTGGAACGAGGAATGCGAGAATTCCTTCAACGAGCTGAAAAGACGTTTGTGCACAGCACCAATATTGACTACTCCGGATTGGAGCAAACCCTTTCATGTCCATGTAGATGCCTCCAATCATGCAATAGGATGTGTGCTAGCACAACCCACAGGTGAAGGAAACCTAGATTTGCCGATAGCATATGCTAGTAGGCAATTAAATGCAGCTGAACGAAATTATACCACAACGGAGAGAGAAGGTTTAGGTATGGTATATGCTGTGAAGAAGTTTAGACACTATCTATTGGCCAATAAGTTCAAGTTTTTCACTGATCATCAAGCTTTACTATATTTGGTCAATAAACCTTGCAATACAGGCCACTTAGTAAGATGGTTCCTCTTACTAATGGAATACGACTTTGAAGTTGTTGTCAGGAAAGGTAGAACCCATCTTAGGGCAGACCATCTTTCTCGCATCACTTCAGGAGAGCCACCGCAAGGAGTGTCTGATGAATTGCCCGATGCTTATCTGTTCAATTTGGAAGTTGTTCCTAAATGGGCAAATAAGTTGGTACCAGTCCTAACCTTTGGGCCTGCAAATAAAAATGTGAAAACAAGCAAAGAAGAAATTGTAAAATCACAAAAGTATCAAATATTGGCCGGAAGTATGTACAAACAAGATCCAGAGGGCGTATTAGCTTGTTGTGTCGAGGACGATGAACATATTAGTTGGTTGCAACAAGCCCATGAGGGATTGCTAGGAAATCATTACTCTAAACAACGAACATTGCAGAATCTAAAACGTTTAGGAGTGTATTGGCCTAGCATGGACAAAGAAATACAAGAGTGGATCCAGAATTGTCCAGTGTGCCAGAAGAGACCCCCAGTGGAGCATGCCACTCTTTATCATGTGTCATTAATCCCAGATTGGAGTGCTCCATTGGTTGCGTTCATGAGATCGGGAACATTACCCAATCAGGCTAGTCTTGCAAGAAAACGAAGCATGGAGCAAGAGGCTCAAGACTATGCCTTAGTAGGAGACAACCTATATCGAAGAGGCAAGGATGGTTACCTAAGACTGTGCGTTCATGAATCAGACTATTTGAAAGTCTTAGAAACTGCACACAGCAGTGCTGCAGGTGGACACTTTGGGCCTGACAGAGTAATTAAGACCATTCTATTCTCAGGACTTTGGTGGCCCACTCTTCATATGGATGCACATACTTATGTGAAGAAATGTGACACATGCCAACGTGCCCAATATCCGATAAGAAAAGATGAAATGCCCTTGAGGCCCATGATGGGAGGACGCGCATTCTCGAAGTGGGGCATAGACTTTGTTGGTCCTATTAACCCCCCAGCTAGAAACTCCCATGCAGAATACATCATTGTAGCCACAGATTACCTTACAAAGTGGGTGGAAGTAAAAGCCACGACAAAGAATGATGCTCAAACGACAGCTAAGTTCTTATTCGAAAACGTGTTCACTAGATATGGGTTACCAATAGAGTTGGTTAGTGATAGAGGTACGCACTTCTTGAATGAGGTCATTGAACATCTCCTTCAAGAATTCATGGTGATACACAAGAAGTCTGCCCCTTATCACCCACAAGCCAACGGACAAGCCGAGAGCACGAATAAGATCCTATGTAACGTATTGACGAAACTTGTAAATAATAAACGCTCTGATTGGGACAAACAACTTCATCATGCTGTTTGGGCATACCGAGTGGCCTACAAAACGGTACTTAATGCTACCCCATTTCAGATGGTCTTTGGACAGAATGCCGTGCTACCATTGGACTTCCTAATCCCAGCCTTGAAAGTAGCACAAGAGCATGAGTGGAATGGACATGAGTTGTCTTCCAGGATCTTTGATCTAGAACGCTTAGGTGAGACGAGGCTACGGGCAGCAGCAGGCATTTATGCTGCAAAGAAAAGGCAAAAGGCATACTTTGATGCCCATGTAAAGGATAAAGGATTGAAGGAAGGAGATCTAGTGCTGGTTTATACGCTAAAGCAACATGCCCGCAAATTGGAGAAACGAGGATATGGACCCATGATCATTAATAGACTCTCCACTAGTGGTGCAGTTCAATTGGCCACTTTAGAAGGTGATATCTTACCGAACTATATAAGTGGTTGTCGAGTCAAGTTATATCAAGAACCTCTTACAGAGGAGATGCTCATAAGACTCAACACTGCTAAGAAGCGAAAAGAAGAGGAGTTAAGGGTTAGAGAAGAAGCACAAGCAGAGGCGAGAGAGCGCATCAGAAGAAATAAGCTACGGCGGCTAGGCCTAGATGTCAACACAAAAGCTCCAAAATATCACATGGACATGTGCCAAAAATTGGGCATAACTACTTCTCAAATAATTGATCGACGGCCCTTTGTGACTATAGAGGTAGGACAAGGAAAGAGTGTAAGGACTGTGAGAGCATTGGTTGACTCAGGAGCAGCAACTAGTGCAGTTCGACTTTCATACTGCCAAGACCTGCAATTGGACATCAAACTCATAGAAGCCTATCTCATAGGATTAGGAGGCGTGGAAACACCCTGATTGGGCGAGGTGGAACTTCCCATCTACCTTCAAGATGTTCCAATAAAAGTCAAAATGCTAGTGTGTCATGATGAGGACCTCACAGAGCCACTTGTCTTGGGTCAAGATTGGATTTACGACCATGCTGTCAACTTGAACCTAAGAAGTCAACTTCTTCATGTTTGGGCACATGAACAATGCATCACATTAGAATTGGAGAATTGCATGGCCACTGACCAAGACACCGCACGCTCTCTTCTTTCCTCTAAGGCTAATCTTCTCGAACAAGATGTTGTAAATGTCAAAAGATCTATGATCCAGACGGACACAATCATGGAAGGACAATCGCAAAGGCAAGAAGAACCTTCTTCTTTTTCAAAGAGTAAAGCATCCACGTTAGTCCAACCTCAGAAGCAAACAAAACAGTGCAAGATAGCCAGTCTACCAAATAGACAAAGAGCCTTCAAGCAGAAAGAAGTTAGGGGCATGAAGCAGATCTGGGTAAAGAAAGGAGTGCAACCATCGACGTTGCCTCAAAGATTCCCACCCAACCAGATCGACCATGAAAAAAGAAGAACCAAGCACCTACGACAGGCTCAAGCACGACGAATCCAACAAATTTGGGTACCGAAGCTATCAAAGAAGGCCGACCACAATCATGTACAAATTTGGGTGCCTAAAAAATTAGCGACAGCTCAACACGGGCGATTACAGATGTGGGTACCCAAGAAGCTCCTACATACACAACGGCCTCTGCTCCCCACCAGGCAAAAGGTCTCAACAAAGAAGCCAAGGAAAGCAAAGGGTAAGACCAGAGCACAACGACCAAAAGAAGATAAACTCAACCCTTCTCCAAAAATAAGCAGGCACTCACCCAGGACATGGGTTTGGAAGCCAAAAGCACAAGCAACATACACAGAACCAAGGGGCCAACCACACTGGATACCAAAGTTTGGACAGCATCCAAAGAAGAACTGGCCTGAGGTGATCTCTACAGGGCCAAATACTATTAGGAAATGGGTTCCCATTAGGAGGATTACATCATTTCGAGATCCAATCGGCACCTCCAAACAAAGAATGCATCAACTATGCGAGTAACATCAAAAGCCTCGACGTGCAGCAACCATGTGCCTTTGGCATAACCTTGTCTTTTGCACCATTCAGGTCATGCATCTCCAAAGTATGCATCAATATAGGGCCACCTTACATGGCCGTGCATAGACACAATTGAAAAATCCCAGGCACATGAGACACAAATTTTCACATGTAAAATATTTTATTGATACTAACCTATTTCTTCTTGTTTCATGCCATTGGGTGCAAAAAAAAAAAAAAAAAAAAAAAAACTATGTACTTGAAAATGCTCATCAGCGAACTTCCAGCAAGAACATCCCTCAACAAAAAGGACAAGCTGATGGTCAAACACCATGAAGGAACCACAACACGAAGAGATGAAGATCAACGGACCCTTCACCATGGTAAGACGTGTATGTTTCAACAACACTATAACCAGGATAGATTAGGAAACCTCTTCGTCAGCATACCCTTGAGCACTTAGCTCAAGACCCAATCTCTTGCACCATACTTCTTGCCATGCATTTTCCAAGTACGCATACGTAGGGCCACATTACAAGGCCATGCACAAGGCACATATTTTGTTCAACCCATGCACTAATGCACTTACCCACCATTCATTATGCGTTACAAGTACTTGGCATGAAAACTATGAAAAGACGACATCAAGATGACAACAACAAGAGCAAGGAAGCCATCCACCACCGAGAGTTGCTCACAATCAACATTGACCACATCCTTTGAGCAGCTAGCAGTTTTGGAAAACTCACAAACGCACCACCCAGATGGAATACAAGGCAGAAGTACGTACAAAGGGACTACAAACTGCAAGAGATAACAGTGGCAAAGTGAAGAACCAGACAAACGACCAGGATACATTGGGAAGAGGGATCGCCCCTGTTGGACGCAAAGGACGCTACCTCTCAACGTACTACATGGAACGACCACTACAACAAAGGTCTGTCAGGGACGACAGACTCAAGAGGGGGGGGAGTGTTGAAGCTCAAGGTCAAGGACAAAGCATGGAAGCGCATCAAGGAAGTGGACACACAAGAAGAAGGAGCAAGTAGGGAGCTCCAAGAAGCACATGTCAAATTTTCAGAAGAAATCCCTACAAAAATAGTGATTTTTATAACTAAAAACCATTGTAAATACCATTTTTCATTTTTGTAACTCCATTTTGTTCAAGCCGAGGAGTCCTCGAGCTTGAGGAGTATTAGATCTACCATCCTACCAATTTTCATGATTTTTAGACTCCGTTTGAGCCCCCAAATAAGCCCTGGAACCTATTTTTTAACTAGGCCGGACACTAGGTCTGGACAGGGCCAAAACCACTCAAAAACTATAAAAAGGGCTGGAGAGCTCATTTTTGAGGTTGGCTTGTTGTAGATTTCAGTTTTGTAAGAGAGCTCTTTGGTAATCAAAGCTTTCCATTGTTCCACTCTTTGCTCTTACCTTGTGCGCGTGTGTGTGTATGTGTGTGCATGCTTGTGTGCTTTCACTCACGCACTTGTGCCATCACTTGCTCGCGGTCTTCATACCGGTCCTCACGTCTCGACGGATTGACATTTATGAGGTGTATCTCCTCACGTTGGTACTCACCATTGTGCTAGAGTGACAAAGACCCATTTTGTGATGGAGATGATTAATCTTCAAAAGAAAAGCTATACTTGAATTTAGAACACCTCTATATCAAGTGTACCTTATAAACTTCTCAATTTTGCGAAAACCTTTGCCAATTTATGAGCTATCAACATTTCTGTGAATTATGACTATATTTAGAAAAGTCTGCTTCACAAAATGCATTCATTGACTCATGAAATGATTAAAGTTTCTTATGAAAATTTGATACAATACTCTTCTAACACAACTATTCCAAGTGAAAATTCTTCAAAAGAATTTACAAAAATTCAGATTTATTTCAACAAGTAAACCTATGTCTAAAATAGGCTTTCTCTACAAGCAACTTTTACATATGTAACTTTAAATGCATGATTCTCACAAACTAGACCCCGTTTGATCAAATGATTTTAGATATAATTTTCTTACCTTCCAACTTAAAGTATGAATGCTTATTTGTGCAAAAATTTACACTGTAGAGTGAGATCTGATCAATTCTTTGATCATCGAGTTTGTGCCTGTTTCAGTAGTCTCTCAAAACTTGCTTACATATGAATGTCCCTACACAAAATTCTCTCAGCTTGATTACAATTGGAATCTCAAAACTTGACCATGGATGCATTGACTATGGACTTAGAAACACACAAAAGGATTTCTCAAATGATTGAGCACAGAAGGAGAGAGATGGAAAACATCGAGGCACTACTTTTTCAAAACTTCTCTATTTTGAACAAAAAGTACATCTCATGAATATTGATCACTCTATTCATAATTTTCTCTCGTATATCTCATCTATATTTCATCTCTCATATGTATCACGACTATATACAAGTGTATATATACATATGAGTGTGAATTCATCATTACATCAAAGTATTTTTGAAGTATTTACAAAACTATTGCACATGTGGATGTAGAACATCTCTTCTTGAACTTCCACTTCACTTCATGCTTTAGGCTTTAATCTTTACTTGAAGTCTTCATTCCTAAACTTCATGTAATCATAACATTTTGATTGTCTTGCTCCAACAACTCCCCCTCAATAATCCATTGTGATTACCTGCACCTTCTTTATTTCTGCCATATCTTTAAGCCTCTACAATTTTGGTCCATCTAAGCTCTTTGTTAACATATCTGCAAGTTAATCTTTTGTGGGAGTATGCATGAGTTCTATTTCTTTATCAACAACCTTCTCCCTTAGAAAATGATATTGAATCTCAATATGTTTGGTCCTGACATGAAACACAGGGTTAGTTGCCAAATATAAAGAACTCATGTTATCTCCACAAATGATAGGAGTACTTTGGATGATATCAAAACTCTTCATGAGAGTTTTTAACCATATGACTTACTTTGCAGCTTCTACAATACCTTTGTACTTTGCTTCTATAGATGACAAAGCAATTGTATGTTTCTTCTTAGAACACCATGAAATTAACTTATCTCCCATGTAACACAAATACACATGTGTTGATCTTCTATCATGAGAGTTGCCTGCCCAATCTGCATCACCATATATATCGATCCTTGTATATGAAGTAAACCCATAATACAAACCTTCTTTAAGTGTGCCTTTGATATATCTTAGTACCCTTTGACCTGCAATCCTATGTTCCTTTCTAGGACAATGCATGAATTGAGATAGGAATCCAACTTCATAAGACAAATCAAGCATTGTTAATGTAGCATTAATCAAGCTACCCAACAAAATCTGATAAAGCTTCATGTCTTTGAATTCTTCTCCTCCATATCTACACAATTTGTGATTCAGTTCCATTGGAGTTGGTGCTATCCTACAATCTTCCATTTTAAACATGATTAGCAAATTTTTCAAATACCTTTCTTGAGATACATATACTCCATGTTGAGTATATGAAATCTCCATTCCCAAGAAATATGACAAACTTCCCAAGTCACTTATCTTGAATTCTTTCTCCATATGCTTCTTAAGTATTTGTATGCCTTTGTCATCTGTACCTATAAGTATTACGTCATCAACATAAATACAAACATAGATAAACCCATCTTCACTTGCTTTGACTAGCAAGCTACTATCTGCCTTTGATGCTTGGAAACCAAGTTCCTTCAAGAAGTTCACAAGCCTATAATTCCATGCCCTTGGGGCCTGCTTCAAGCCATACAAAGCCCTCTTGAGCTTACACACATGATCTGGATAAAATTGATCCTTAAAACCATCTGGTTGTTCCATGTTAACTTCATCTCAAATATAACCATTTGAAAATGCATTCTTAACATCTAATTGAGACAATTTCCAACCTTTGCATGTAGCAATGGCTACAAGAGTTCTTATCGTTGACATCTTTGCAACAAGACTACAAGTTTCATCATAGTCCACACCATATGTGTGTGCATACCCTTTTACAACAAGTCTGTTTTTGTACCTAGACACACTTCCATCTGCATACCTTTTTGTTTTGTAAACCCATTTGCATCCTATCACTTTTTGATTACCAGGTTTTGGCACTAAGTCCCAAGTCTCATTTTCAATGAGTGCATCATATTCTTCCTTCATAGCTTTCTCCCAATTCTCCTTTCCTTTTGCTTCATCACATGTATAAGGATCTTCATCTG
>CM035430.1:63442008-63452008 GCA_020310875.1 Ceratopteris richardii | reverse complement strand
TCGGGCACAACTTTTCTTAATTTTCTGGAAAAATATACATCTAAGTGATGAGAGAGATCTTACTCACTTCTAAAGTGTCTAATGGCTCATACAACTTCTAATTTCTCTATTCACATGCTCTCTCATATTTGTTCCGACATTTTTACTTGTATATATAGGAAAATATGTACAAGTTCATCACCATACAAAAGTATAAGTGAGGTAACTCTAAGTTAATGTATATATGTATACACATCTTCATTCTCTGAACATATAATTTCTTCATGCTTCATATCTTGATCTTTTCTTCAATCATTGACTTCAAAACTTCATCAAAACTTCATTTATTGATTGCCTTGCACCAACAGCTCCCCCTCAATCATCAATTGAGGTTTCTCTAACTTCTTTATTCCTGCCATGTCTTTGAATCTCTGTAGCTTTGGTCCATCCAAACTTTTGGTTAGCATATCAGCTATCTGATCTTTTGTTGAAGTATGTATGACTTCAATCTCCTTATCCATCACCTTCTCTCTTAGAAAATGATACTGAATCTCAATGTGTTTAGTCTTGGCATGAAAAACAGGATTAGCAGCTAAATACAATGAACTCATGTTATCTCCATGAATAGTAGGTGTACTCTCAATGATGTCAAAACTCTTCATAAGAGTCTTAAGCCATATCACTTCCTTTGCAGCTTCAACCATACCTTTGTACTCAGCCTCTATGGATGATAAAGCAACTATATGTTGCTTTTTAGAACACCAAGAAATTAACTTATCTCCCACATAACACAAGTATCCATAAGTTGATCTCCTATCATCAGGATTACCTGTCCAATCTGTATCACTATAAATCTTGATGTTTGTATCTGATGTAAAACCATAATACAAACCTTCTTTGAGTGTACCCTTAATGTACCTCAACACTCTTTGTCCTGCAACCCAATGTTCTTTCCTAGGGCAATGCATGAATTGAGACAATACTCCAACTGCATATGACAAATCAGGCCTAGTTAATGTAGCATAGATCAGACTACCAACCAAACTCTGATATAACTTCATATCCTTGAATTCTTCTCCTCCATATCTGCTCAATTTGTGATTCATTTCCATTGGAGTAGGTGCTACCCTGCAATCATCCATTTGAAACTTGATCAACAAGTTCTTCAAATACCTTTGTTGAGTTACATACACTTCATGTTGAGTGTATGAGATCTCCATGCCCAAGAAGTATGACAAGTCTCCCAAGTCACTGATCTTGAATTCTTTCTCCATTTGCTTCTTTAGTCCTTGTATGCCTTTCTCATCTGTACCTGTAAGAATTATATCATCAACATATATGCACATGTAAATGAACCCATCATCACTTGCTTTGACAAGCAAGCTAATATCTGCTTTAGATACTTGGAAACCAAGTTCTTTCAAGAACTTCACAAGTCTATAATTCCATGCCCTTGGGGCCTGCTTCAAACCATACAAAGCTCTCTTGAGCTTACAAATAGGATCTGGATACCTTTCATTTCTGAATCCTTGTGGTTGCTCCATGAAAACATCACCTGAAATGTAACCATTTAGAAAAGCATTCTTCACATCTAATTGACATAATTTCCAACCTTTACATGCAACAATGGCTATGAGTGTCCTGATAGTTGTCATCTTTGCCACAGGACTATAGGTCTCATCATATTCTATACCATATGTCTGAGCAAACCCTTTCACAACAAGTCTAGCTTTATACCTAGACACACTTCCATCTGCATACCTCTTTGTCTTGTAAACCCATTTGCATCCAATGATCTTCTGACTATTTGGTTTAGGAACCAAATCCCATGTCTCATTCTCCATCAATGTATCATACTCTTCCTGCATAGCTTTCTCCCAATTTTCCTTACCTTTTTCCTCTTCATATGTAGAAGGGTCTTCACCTGCCTTTATCATATAAGCATAATCTTTGGTAGCCAAAAAAGAAGTGTCATAGCTATACCTTGTAGGTTTCCATTTGTGTCTTGATGACCTTCTGAGTTCTCCATTTCTTGAGGTTTCTGGTTCATCACATTCTGGATCAAACCTTGGCACTTCTTCAACTTCAACCTGTACTTCATTGTTCTCCTCTTCATCAAATATTTGAACCTTTTATTTACCTTTCTTTTGATTCACAACTTCTTCATCACCTGCATAAATATTGATTGTACGTACATACCAAGTACCTTGCTCATCAAATGTAACATCCTTTGATACAAGGAATTGTTTTGTGGATGGACTCCACAACCTATATCCCATCTACTTATCATCATATCCAATGAACACATACTTTTCAGCTTTAGGTTCCAACTTGTGCCTTAATTGAGATGGCACATATGCATAGGCTGAACAACCAAACACTTTGCAATGATCTAAGGTAGATCTCTTACCCCACCATATCTCATATGGTGTCATACCTTGCAAAGCTTTACATGGTAATCTATTGACCAAATATGTAGCTGTATTTACAGCCTCAGCCCACAAATAATTGGGATAATTTTTCTCCTTCATCATGGACCTTGCAAACTCAACAAGAGTCCTATTTCTCCTTTCTGCTACACCATTTTATTGAGGAGAGTACCTACAAGTAATTTCCCTTTTTATACCTGCATTCCACAAGTAATCACTGAAATCATTAGAGAAATACTCTCCCCTCCATCTGACCTTAGTCTCTGCAATTTTTGACCTGTAATTCTCTCTGCATACACATGATAATGTTTGAATGTATTAAATACCTCTGACTTATCTTTGATCACATAGATAGTGATCCATCTGGTAGCATCATCAACATAAATCACATAATACCTTGAACCATTGATACTGAAATCCTTTGATGGTCCCCACACATATGTGTGTACCAATTCAAGCTTCTTTGAGTACATAAAACCATGCTTGGAATAAGATGGCTTATGATCCTTACCTAATTGACATGGCTCACATCTGTATGTCATATGTTGACCTGCAACATTAGACAATCCAAGCACTGAACCATAGTTAACCATATATTTAATACCTCTTTCATTAAAATGTCCAAGTCTTTTGTGCCAAAGATCTAACTCAGAGATCTTATGTCCTCCATATGTGAACAAGGCATGACCAACATTACCTTGAATCTTCAATGTGAACAATCTTCCTTCTTTCTTTCCTGAAATAATTTGTTTATACCCATTGCTAGGGTCTTCCACAAAAACTCCTTCATTAGTGAACCTAACTTCATAAACTTTTTCAACAATTTGTCCTACACTTATCAGATTCTTTGGAATTGTAGGAACATACAAAACTTTACTCAAGAGAGTACTACCATCTTTGGCCTTCATTGATCCAATTGACTTCACATTATGCTTTGTATTGTCACCTGTTTGAACTACATGATTAGTTACCTTATTTTCTAAATCAGTCAGCAATGCTATGTTGCCACTCAGGTGATTGCTACACCCTGAGTCAATGTACAAGACTCTTTGGTCTTCACTTTGCCTTTCACAAGTTGCATTCATTATCAATTTTGAATCCTCCTTCTGATCTGAAGCATAATTGTAGTAGGTATTGTTGTATTGTTGACTTTGGAATCCTCTACCTGCATTTCTTCCAAAGTAGCCTCTAGTACCTCTACCTCTGAAATTACCTTTTTGATTTCTATCACCTCTTCCTCTTGAATTAAATTTTTGATTATATCCACCATTATTCTGAGTATTATGCCAACAATCATGAGCTAAGTGATTTGTCTTACCACAAATCTAGCAAGCTTTGCCTCCATCTTTATTACTTCTACCTCTTCCTCTACCTTTGCCACCTCCTCTTCCTCTTAGGAAGTTAGCTTGGCTAGTTGTACCTTCATCTTCATTTGCTTGTTGCTTCCCTTTGCTATTCTTCTTCTTATCCTTTGAATACATTGCTTGACCTGCACTCTTATCACCTTCACCTTTGACATCCTGCTCAAAGGTTAGCATGTGTCCTAGCAACTGATTTAAATCAGGAGTAGAATAATCTAATTCAGTAGACAAAATGAATGGCTTTCATTTGTCATTAGCTCTCAAACCTCTGAGGATTTGCCTTACCAATTTATCCTCCTCAATATCTTCATCAACTGCTCCTAATGCATTTGCAATGTCCTTCATCCTTGTTACATAATCTGAGATGGATTGAGAGGCCTTCTTCTAAAATGTGGTAAACTCTGCCCACAAGGATCCCTTCCTTGACTTTGTGGTGTTTTGGAAATGCTCCTCCAAAGCATTCCATATATCACTTGCACTTTCAAGACCTCTAATATGAGGTAGCAAGTAGTCATTAACTCCCATATAGATAATGCTCCTAGCTTGAGCATCTCTCTTCATCCAAGTCTTCAATTCTGACAATTCATCCCTAGTTGGAACACTAGGATCTCTGAACTGAGGCTTTTCTTCTTCACCTGTGATATAACCTATCAAATCTTTGCTCATAAGATGAGCTTCCATCCTCATTAACCATGTTGGATAGTTCTCTCTATCCAGTTTCTCTATTTGAAGAGAATCTCCCATCCTTTCTTCATCTGTGTATTAAATCCTTCAAGCTTTATAAGGAATAAGGTTACCTTTGCTTCGAATGATACTCCTTTTGTCTTCCTTGATATCTTCTGGCCTCCTTTTTCAAGCTTTGCTTCCAAGCTTTCACCTTTTGTATCTTCAAATATTGAATTCTTTGTAACTGTAGCACTCGGGGTCCTCCTTCTTCAATTTTGATGCTTCCTGCTCTGATACCACTGATGGAGAGTGTTAATCTCCAAAAGAACAAGCTATGCTTGAATTTAGAGCACCTCTATATCAAGAATAACTCAAAACATTCACCAATTTGTGTTGGTGCAGGGCAATCAACAATTGTAGATTTGGTTGAAGAATTGAAGTCAAGGACTGAAGAAAAGACCAAGTCATGAAGCATGAAGGAAGTGCATATTCAGAAGATGAAGATGTGTACACATATGTACATTAATTTAGAGACAGTTCATATATATCTTTTGTATGGTCATAAGCTTGTACATATGTGGCTATATATATAAGTAAAAAGTCGGGGCAAATATGAGAGAGCATGTGAATAGAGAAATTGGTAGTTTTATGAGTCATTAGACATCTTAGAAGTGAGTAGAATCTCTCTCATCACTCAATTGTAAAATTCCTTCAGGAATGAAAGAAGATTGCACCCGATGTTTCTGTGCATTCTCCTTCTGTACTTGATCATTTCAAGAATCCTTTTGTAGATGTCTAAGTCCATAGTTAATGAGTCTATGGTTAAAGTTTGAGAGCCTAATTGTAAACAGGCTGTGAGAATTATGAGTAGGAACATTTATATGTGAAGAAGTGTTCACTGTTTCCTGAAACAGGTGCAATCTTGATGGTCAATGATTTGATCATTTCTTAGTGCACACGTTAAAGTTTTGCATGATTAAGGAGTCAAAATTTAAGTTAGAAGGTAAGCCATCTATGGCTAAAAGCATTTGTATAAATGGGTTCTAGATTGAGAGAACCAAGTGTTAGAAGTTATAGGTGTCTGGATCGACTTTTTAGAAGAGCAGTTTTAGACATAGGTAACTTGTTGAGATCATTTCTCAAGATCTACTGAATCTTTTGGAGTAATTCAACTTGGAGAAGGTGCACAAACTATAGACGACACCTTTTGCAAAGTTTCATAAAAAACTTTACACAATTGATAAGTTAATGAGAGAGATATGTGCAGTAGACTTTCTGTGTAGTCATCTCTTTCACAGGTTTTTTTAAAATCTTCATAATTGATCATTTATCCTCTAAACTTGGTGAAGGTTTTAGTTACTCTTGTTATAGAGGTGCTCTAACTTCAAGAGTAGCTTTTCTTTTGGACATTAACACTCTCCATCAGTGGTATCAGAGCAGGAAGCATTAGAATTGAAGAAAGGAGGATCCCGACTGCTGTAGTCATAAAGAATTCAACATCTGAAGGTTCAAAAGGTGAAAGATTAAGAGCAAAGCTTGAGAACGAGGCCATATGACATCAAGAAAGACAAAAGGAGTATCATTCGAAGCAAAGGTACATCTATTACTCATAAAGTTTGAAGAATTCAATACAGAGGTGAAGAAAGGATGGGAGATTCTCTTCAGATAGAGAAGTTGGATAGAGAGAACTATCCAGCATGGTCAATGAGGATGGAATCTCATCTTATGAGCAAAGACTTGATAGCTTATATTACAAGTGAACAAGAAAAGCCTCAGTTCAGAGATCCTAGTGTTCCAACTAGGAGGAATTATCAGATTTGAAGAATTGGATGAAGAAAGATGCTCAAGCTAGGAGCATTATCTATATGGCAGTCAATGACTACTTGCTACCTCATATTAGAGGTCTTGAAAGTGCAAGTGATATATGGAATGCTTTGGAGGAGCATTTCCAAAACACCACAAAGTCAAGGAAGGCATCCTTGTGGGCAGAATTTACCACTTTCAAGAAGAAGGCCTCTCAATCCATCTCAGACTATGTAACAAGGATGAAGGACATTGCAGATGCATTAGGAGCAGTTGATGAAGACATTGAGGAGGATAAATTGGTAAGGAAAATCCTCACAGGTCTGAGAGGTGATGATAAATGGAAGCCATTCATTTTGTCTACTGAATTATCACTTGATCATTTTACTCCTGACTTAAATCAGTTGCTAGGACATATGTTAAGCTTTGAGTAGGATGTCAAAGGTGAAGGTGACAAGAATACAGGTCATGCAATGTATTCAAAGGATAAGAAGAAGAATATCAAAGGAAAGCAACAAGAAAATGAGGATGAAGTACAACTAGCCAAGCTAGCTTCCTAAGAGGAAGAGGAGGTGGCAAAGGTAGAGGAAGAGGCAAGAGTAATAAAGAAGGAGTCAAAGCTTGCTGGATTTGTGGTAAGACAAATCACTTAGCTAATGATTGTTGGCATAATACTCAGAGTAATGGTGGATATAATCAGAACTTTAATTCAAGAGGAAGAGGTGGCAGAAATCAAAGAGGTAATTTCACAGGTAGAGGTAGTAGAGGTTACTTTGGAAGAAATGCAGGTAGAGGATTCCAAAGCCAACAATACAACAATACCTACTACAATTATGCTTCAAATCAGAAGGAGGATTCAACATTGATAATGAATGCAACTTGTGAAAGGCAAAGTGAAGACCAAAGAGTCTTCTACATTGACTCAGGTTGTAGCAATCACCTAAGTGGTAACATAGCATTGATGACTGAGTTGGAAAATAAGGTAACTAATCATGTAGTTCAAACAGGTGACAATACAAAGCACAATGTGAAGTCAATTGGATGAGTGAAGGCCAAGGATGGAAGTCCTCTCTTGACTAAGGTTTTGTATGTTCCTACAATTCCTAAAAATTTGATAAGTGTAGGACACATTGTTGAAAAAGGTTATGAAGTTAGGTTCACTAATGAAGGAGTGTTTGTGGAAGATCCTAGCAATGGGTATAAACAAATTGTTTCAGGGAGGAAGATTGTTCACATTCAAGATCCAAGGTAATGTTGGTCATGCCTTGTTCACTTATGGAGGACATAAGATTTTTGAGTTAGATCTTTGGCATAAGAGGCTTGGACATTTTATTGAAAGAGGTATCAAGGATATGGTTAACAATGGTTCAGTGCTTGGATTGCCTAATGTTGCAAGTCAACATATGACATACAGATGTGAAGCATGTCAATTAGGTAAGGATCATAAGCAATCTTATTCCAAGCATGGTTTTATGTATTCAAAGAAGCTTGAGTTGGTACACACAGATGTGTGGGGACCATCAAAGGATTTCAGTATCAATGGTTCAAGGTACTATGTGATTTATGTTGATGATGCTACCAGATGGATCACTATCTATGTGATCAAAGATAAGTCAGAGGTGTTCAATACATTTAAACATTATCATGTGTATGAAGGGAGAATTACAGGTCATAAGTTGAAGAGACTAAGGTCAGATGGAGGGGGAAAGTATTTATCTAATGAGTTCAGTGATTACTTGTGGAATGCAAGTATAAAAAGGAAAATTACTGTAGGTACTCTCCTCAACAAAATGGTGTAGCAGAGAGAAGAAATAGAACTCTTGTTGAGTTTGCAAGGTCAATGATGAAGGAGAAAAATTGCCCAAATTACTTGTGGGCGGAGGCTGTAAACACAGCTACTTATTTGGTCAATAGGTTACCATGTAAAGCTTTGCAGGATATGACACCATATGAGGCATGCTGGGGTAAGAGACCTACTCTAGACCATTGCAAAGTATTTGGATGTTTGGCATATGCATATGTGCCATCACATTTGAGGCATAAATTGGAGCCTAAAGCAGAAAAATATGTGTTTATTGGATATGATGATAAGCAGATGGGATATAGGTTGTGGATTCCATCCCCAAAACAATTAATTGTATCTAAGGATGTTACATTTGATGAGCAAGGTACTTGGTATGCAGGTACAATTAATATTTATGCAGGTGATGAAGAAATTGTGGATCAAAAGAAAGGTAAATCAAAGGTTCATATATTTGATGAAGAGAAGAACAATGAAGTACATGTTGAAGTTGATGAAGTGACAAGGTTTGATCCAGAGTGTGATGAACCAGAAACTTCAAGAAGTGGAGAACTCAGAATGTCAACTAGGCACAAATGGCAACCTACAAGGTATAGCTATGACACTTCTTTTTTGGCTACCAAAGATTATGCTTATATGGTAAAGGCAGATGAAGACCCTTCTACATATGAAGAGGCAAAAGGTAAGGAAAATTGGGAGAAAGCTATGCAGGAAGAGTATGATGCATTGATGGAGAATCAAACTTGGGATTTGGTTCCTAATCCAAATAGTCAGAAGATTATTGGATGCAAATGGGTCTACAAGACAAACATGTTTGCAGATGGAAGCGTGTCTAGGTATAAAGCTAGACTTGTTGTGAATGGTTTTGCTTAGACATATGGAATAGATTATGATGAGACTTATAGCTATTGCTGCATGTAAAGGTTGGAAGTTATGTCAATTAGATGTGAAGCATGCTTCTTTAAATGGTTATATTTCAGATGATGTTTTCATGGAGCAACCACAAGGATTCAGAGATGGAAGGTATCCAGATCATGTATGTAAGATCAAGAGAGCTTTGTATGGTTTGAAGCAGGCCCCAAGGGCATGGAACTATAGACTTGTAAAGTTCTTGAAAGAGCTTGAATTCCAAGTATCTAAAGCAGATAGTAGCTTGCTTGTCAAAGCAAGTGATGATGGGTTCATATACATGTGCATATATGTTGATGATATAATTCTTACAGGTACAGATGAGAAATGCATTCAAAGATTAAATAAGCAAATGGAGAAAGAATTCAAGATCAGTGATTTGGGAAACTTGTCATATTTCTTGGGCATGGAGATCTCATATACTCAACATGGAGTGTATGTAACTCAAGAAAGGTATTTGAGGAACTTGTTGATCAAGTTTAAGATGAATGATTGCAGGGTAGCACCTACTCCAATGGAGGTGAATCACAAATTGAGCAGATATGGAGGTGAAGAGTTCAAGGACATGAAACTATATCAGAGTTTGGTTCGTAGTCTCATCTATGCTACATTAACTAGACCTGACTTGTCATATGCAGTTGGAGTATTATCTCAATTCATGCATTGCCCTAGGAAAGAACATTGGATTGCAGGTCAAAGAGTGTTGAGGTACATTAAGGGTACACTCAAACAAGGTTTGTATTATGGTTTTACATTAGATACAAACATCAAGATTTATAGTGATACAGATTGGGCAGGTAATCCTGATGATAGGAGATCAACATATGGATACTTGTGTTATGTGGGAGATAAGTTAATTTCTTGGTGTTCAAAGAAGCAACACACAGTTGCTTTGTCATCTACAGAAGCAGAGTACAAAGGGATGGTTGAAGCTGCAAAGGAAGTGATATGGCTTAAGACTCTTATGAAGAGTTTTGATATCATTCAGAGTACACCTACTATTCATGGAGATAATATGAGTTCATTGTATTTAGCTGCTAACCCTGTTTTTC
>CM035430.1:63414508-63417008 GCA_020310875.1 Ceratopteris richardii | reverse complement strand
ACCCCTGATCTCACAACACTCATGGGCCAACTATTTACACATGAAGCAAAGTTTACAAAGGCTGGAGATCAATCAAAAGGTAACAACCCCTCTGCTCTCTATACTGATAAGAAAGTTAAGGATAAAGGTAAAGGGAAGAAACAGGATGAAGAAGGCTCTACCTCTCAAGCTAATTATGCAGGGAGAGGTAGATCATCTAGAGGAAGAGGCAGAGGAGGTAAGTCAGGTAGGGGGAGACCCTACAACTCATCACCATGCAACATTTGTGGATTGTCCAATCATACCACAGATGAATGCTACAAGAACTACAAAAATCAGAGAGGAAGAGGCTACTCAAGAGGTGGATACTCTCAAGGGAGAGGCAGATTCAATCAACACCAAGGCTACAATGGCTACAACAATCAACACAACAACAACCACAATGGTAACTACCAAGGTGGATTCAGAAATAGAAGAGACTACAACAACTACACAGAGGAGCAAGATGACTCCCTATTGATCATGAATATGACCTCCAAGGCAGGTACAAATGATGATCATTTATTTTATATTGACTCAGGATGTTCTAACCATGTAGCTGGCAATGTGGCACTACTTTCTGATTTGGAAGAGCCCAAGGGGAAACATCAGGTACAAACAGGTGATGACACTAAACATTCTGTTGTTAAGATTGGAAATGTAAAGACATGTGATGGTAACCAGAACCTATTGAGCAGGGTACTCTATGTACCAACCATCACCAAGAATCTAATGAGTGTTGGTCAGATTGTGGAGAAAGGTTTGCAGGTCAGATTCACACAACATGGAGCATATGTGGAGGACCCAAGACATGGATTCAGAAGGATAGCCAAAGGGGAGAAATCAGGTAGATTGTTTACTTTTGAGCTAGAAGACACCAAGAACATTGCTTTGTATAATTACAAGGATCAGACACTTTCAGAGTTAGAAATATGGCACAAGAGATTAGGGCACATAGGTGAAAGAACCCTAAAGCAAATGTGCAGGGATCAATGTGTGCTTGGGATACCTAATGTGTCCAAGCAACACATGATTTACAAGTGTGGATCATGTCAATTTGGTAAGTCTCACAGGTTACCCTATTCAAGGAAAGGTTTCATGCATGAAGACTACCTAGACTTGGTACACACAGATGTTTGGGGACCTAGCAAGGACCCTTCTATTTCAGGTTCAAGGTATTATGTGTCCTTCATTGATGATTATAGCAGGTGGACCATTTTATACTTTATGAAGCATAAAGATGAAGTGTTTAATTGTTTCAAGAGGTATCTTGCACTTGTTGAAAATCAAACAGGAAGAAGCTTGAAGAGGCTAAGGTCAGATGGTGGAGGAGAGTACTTCTCCAATGAGTTTGAAGATTTCTTGCAGGAAAGAGGCATCAAAAGGGAGATTACTACAAGGTACTCACCTGAAACAAAATGGGTTAGCTGAAAGAAGGAATAAACTCATAGTAGAAACAGCTAGGTCTATGCTTAATGAAAAGAAATTGCCAAATTATCTTTGGGCAGAGAGTGTATCTACTGCCACCTATCTTATCAATAGGTTGCCATCCAAATCACTTGATGGCATGACACCATATGAAGCTTGGCATGGTAAGAGACCTTCTCTGGATCATTGCAAAATCTTTGGTTGTGTAGCATATGTGCATATTCCCTCACAGGTAAGGGGAAAGCTAGACCCCAAGGCTGAAAAATGTATCTTCATTGGTTATGATTTGAACCAAAAGGGATACAGATACAACCCAATAAACAAAGGTTTCAAGGTAAGCAGAGATGTCATCTTTGATGAGAATGATTCATGGTATGAGAATGAATGCAGGAAGATTAGTCTACCCTATGACATGGAAGAGGATTTCCCAAAGCTCACCAAGGAGGAATCAATTCAGAAAGAAGATTCAAGCTCAGATGATGATGATACAATAAATCTTGAAGAGTTCAACGCTTGGAAATCCAAAGGGAAGATGAAGATAAAGCAACTAGAAGATAAACCAGAATCCTCAACTCAAGCAATGAGGAGATCTCAGAGAGAAAAGAAGAAGCCTATCAGATTTGGGTATGACACATCACTTGTAACTAAACATTCTGTATATCTTGCAAAGGACTTGTTGAATGAAGAACCAGGTACCTATGAAGAAGCAATTACCAAACCAGAATGGAAAGAAGCCATGGATGAAGAGATGGAAGCTCTTAAGGAGAGTGATACTTGGGACTTGGTACCCAAGAAAGACTCTATGAAGGTAATAGGATCCAGATGGATCTACAAACTAAAGAAGAATTCAGATGGAACAATAAATAGATACAAAGCTAGGTTGGTAGCCAAGGGTTTTGCACAAACCCAAGGCATTGATTATGAGGAGACATTTTCTCCTGTGGCCAAGATGCCAACTATCAGAATATTGGTGAGTGTAGCTGCATCCAAGAATTGGAATATGTACCAATCAGATGTCAAGAATGCTTTCTTGAATGGATGGATATCTGAAGAA
>CM035430.1:63394069-63397008 GCA_020310875.1 Ceratopteris richardii | reverse complement strand
CTCAATGTGTTTGGTCCTGGCATGAAAAAAAAGATTAGCAGCTAGATATAATGAACTCATGTTATCACCATAAATGATAGGTATGCTCTGTATAGTATCAAAGCTCTTCATGAGAGTCTTAAGCCATATCACTTCTTTTGCAGCTTCAACCATGCCTTTGTACTTTGCTTCTGTAGATGACAAAGCAACTGTATGTTGCTTCTTTGAGCACCAAGAGATTAACTTATCTCCCACATAACACATGTATCCATAGGTTGACCTTCTATCATCTGGATTACCTGCCCAATTTGCATCACTATATATTTTGATATTTGTATCTGATGTAAATCCATAATACAAACCTTCTTTGAGTGTACCTTTAATGTACCTCAACACTCTTTGACCTGCAATCCAATGTTCTTTTCTAGGACAATGCATGAATTGAGAAAAAATCCCAACTACATATGATAAATCAAGCCTAGTTAATGTAGCATAGATAAGACTACCAACCAAACTCTGATATTGCTTCATGTCCTTGAACTCTTCACCTCCAAATCTACTTAATTTGTGATTCACCTCCATTGGAGTAGGTGCTACTCTGCAATCATTCATTTTAAACTTGGTTAACAAATTCTTCAAATACCTCTCTTGAGTCACATACACATGTTGAGTGTATGAAATCTCCATGCCCAAGAAGTATGACAAATCTCCCAAGTCACTGATTTTGAACTCTTTCTCCATTTGCTTCTTTAGGCTTTGAATGCCTTTCTCATCTGTACCTGTAAGAATGATATCATCAACATATATGCACATGTAAATAAACCCATCATCACTTGCTTTAACAAGCAAGCTACTATCTGCTTTTGATACTTGAAATCCAAGTTCTTTCAAGAACTTTACAAGTCTATAGTTCCATGCCCTTGGGGCCTGCTTCAAGCCATATAAAGCTCTCTTGAGCTTACACACATGATCTGGATATCTTCCATCTCTAAATCCTTGAGGTTGCTCCATGAAAACATCATCTGAAATATAACCATTCAAAAAAGCATTCTTCACATCTAATTGACATAATTTCCAACCTTTGCATGCAGCAATTGCTATGAGTGTTCTGATGGTTGTCATCTTTGCCATTGGACTATAAGTCTCATCATAGTCAATACCATATGTCTGAGCAAACCCTTTTACAACAAGTCTAGCTTTGTACCTAGACACACTTCCATCTGCAAATCTCTTTGTCTTATAGACCCACTTGCATCCAATGATCTTCTGACTATTTGGTTTTGGAACCAAATCCCATGTTTGATTCTCCATTAATGCATCATATTCTTCCTGCATAGCTTTTTCCCAAATCTCTTTACCTTTTGCCTCTTCATATGTAGAAGGGTCTTCATCTGCTTTAATCATGTAAGCATAATCCTTAGTAGTCAAGAATGAAGTATCATAGCTATACCTTGTAGGTTGCCATTTGTTCCTTGTAGACCTCCTAAGTTCTCCACTTCTTGAAGTTTCTGGTTCTTCACATTCAGGATCAAATCTTGGTGTTTCTTCCACTTCAACCTGCACTTCATTATTCTCTTGCTCATCAAATATCTGAACCTTTGATTTACCTTTCCTTTGGCTCACAATTTCTTCATCATCTGTATTAATATTGATAGTACCTGCATACCAAGTACCTTGCTCATCAAATGTAACATCTTTTGATACAAGAAAATGTTTTGTGGATGGATTCCACAACCTGTATCCCATCTGCTTATCATCATAACCAATAAACACATATTTTTCAGCTTTAGGTTCCAATTTGTGCCTTAATTGGGATGGCACATATGCATAGGCCAAACATCCAAATACTTTGCAATGATCTAGTGTAGGTCTCTTACCCCACCATGCCTCATATGGTGTCATACCCTGCAAGGCTTTACAAGGTAGCCTATTGACCAAATAAGTAGTTGTATTTACAGCCTCAGCCCACAAATAATTTGGGCAATTTTTCTCCTTCATCATGGATCTTTCAAACTCAACAAGAGTCCTATTCCTCCTTTCTGCTACACCATTTTGTTGAGGAGAGTACCTGCAAGTAACCTCTCTTTTTATACCTGCATTCCACAAGTAATCACTGAACTCATTAGAGAAATACTCTCCCCCTCCATCTGACCTTAGTCTCTTCAACTTATGTCTTGTAATTCTCTCTGCATACATATGATAATGTTTGAAAGTATTGAATACTTCTGACTTATCTTTGATCACATAGATAGTGATCCATCTGGTAGCATCATCAACATAAATCACATAATACCTTGAGCCATTGATACTGAAGTCCTTTGATGGTCCCCACACATCTGTGTGTACCAACTCAAGTTTCTCTGAATACATAAACCCATGCTTAGAATAGGGTTGCTTATGAGCCTTACCTAATTGACATGCCTCACATCTGTATGTCATATGTTGACCTGCAACATTAGGCAATCCAAGCACTGAACCATTATTAATCATGTCTTTAATACCTCTTTCATTGAAATGTCCAAGTCTCTTGTGCCAAAGATCTAACTCAGAGATCTTATGTCCTCCATAAGTGAACAAGGCATGACCAGCATTACCTTGAACCTTCAATGTGAACAATCTTCCTTCTTTCTTCCCTGAAACAATTTGTTTATACCCATTGCTAGGGTCTTCCACAAACACTCCTTCATTAGTGAACCTCACTTCATAACCTTTTTCCACAATTTGTCCTACACTTATCAAATTCTTAGGAATTGTAGGAACATACAAGACCTTACTCAATAAGGTGCTACCATCCTTGGCTCTCACTGATCCAATTGACTTCACATTGTGCTTTGTGTTGTCACCTGTTTGAACAACATGATTAGATACCTTATTCTCCAAATCAGTCATCAAGGCTATATTACCACTCAGGTGATTGCTACACCCTGAGTCAATGTAGAAGACTCTTTGATCTTCATTCT
>CM035430.1:63379069-63384069 GCA_020310875.1 Ceratopteris richardii | reverse complement strand
TATATGGTTATGTGGTTGGAGATGAAGTTATGCCAGGTTTCAAGAACAAAAGTCAACCAACACAAGAAGAGCAAGAAAGATTGAGCACATGGTGCTCCAAGGATGCACTTGCAAGGTCTTATCTCCTCAACTCTATCTCAGATTTTTTTTGTTGCCTCACATTAGAAGTTGTAAGACATCTCAGGAAGTGTGGGATGCACTTGAAGCATTCTTCTCTTCAAGTACCAAAGCTAGGAAGCATCAACTATGGCTGGATTTCACAACTCTCAAGAAAGCTCCCAAACAAAATGTGACTGATTTTGTCACAAAGCTCAAGGACATAGCAGATCAGTTGGGAAGCATTGGAGAGGTAATAGATGAAGAGCAAATTGTAAGGCAGGTCATCAATGGTTTGAAGGCAGATGAAAAGTGGGAAGCATTCACCACAGCTATGGATTTGTACATGGAGATGCATGTACCTGATTTCAATACACTCATTGGACAACTACTTAATCAAGAGGCAAAGCTTATAAAAAATGGAGAAAGCTCTAAAGGTAATCAATCTTCAGCTTTATACACTGATAAAAGTAAGTCCAAAGATAACAAAGGAAAGGCAAAGAAAGTGGATGATGAAGCAAGAACATATCAAGCTAACTATGCAGGTAGAGGAAGACATGACAGAGGTAGAGGAAGAGGAGGTAGACAAAGCAGGGGGAGATTCCAAGACTCCAACTCATGTTCTATTTGTGGATTAACTAATCATACAACTAAAAACTGCTTTAGGAATTCCAGGAATCAAAGAGGCAGAGGATACAATAGAGGAAGTTATGGCTACTCAAGAGGAAGGTTCAACAATTATCATGGCAACTACAACAACTACAATCATTCAAACTATCAAGGAGGCTACAAAGGAAGATGTGACTTCAATAACTACACAGAAGACTCAAACAAAGAGTATTCATTATTGATCATGAACATGGCTATGCCACAAGGTTAATTTGATGAGCATGTTTTCTACATAGATTCAGGTTATTCAAATCATGTGGCAGGAAATGTGGCACTCCTATCAGATTTAGAAGATCCAAGAGGAATAAGCATGAGGTACAAACAGGAGATGACACAAAACATTCTGTGGAGAAAATAGGCAATGTCAAAGCACCTGATGGAAACATCAACCTACTCAGTAAGGTACTCTATGTCCCTACCATTACAAAGAATTTGATAAGTGTTGGGCAGATAATAGAGAAAGGGTTGCAAGTCAGGTTCACAAAAGCAGGAGCATTTGTTGAAGATCCAAGTCAAGGATTCAGAAGAATTGCAAAAGGTGAAAAGACAAGTAGATTGTTCACATTTGAATTACAAGACACTAGAAACATTCCTCTCTTTAATTATGGTAGTCAGACACTCACAGAATTGGAAGTATGGCACAAAAGGTTAGCACAAATTGGTGAAAGGTCATTAAAGAAAATTTGCAGGGACCAAAGTCTACTTGGAATCTCTAACTTGTCAAAACAACATATGATTTATAAGTGTAGTGCATGTCAATTTGGAAAGTCTCACAGGTTACCATTCATGAAAAAAGGTTATATGCATGGAGATCTCTTGGAGTTGGTTCATACAAATGTATGGGGACCTAGCAAGGAAGCTTCAATATCTGGATGAAGGTATTATGTCTCCTTTATTGATGATTGCAGCAGATGGACTATCCTATTCTTTATGAAACACAAAGATGAAGTATTTTCATGTTTCAAAAGATATTTGGCTCTTGTGGAGAATCAAACAGGTAAATCCCTAAAAAAGCTAAGGTCAGATGGAGGGGGAGAATACTTCTCCCATGAGTTTGATTCTTTTCTTCAAGAAAGAGGAATCAAAAGAGAGGTAACTACAAGGTACACTCCTGAGCAAAATGGAGTGGCAGAAAGGAGGAATAGGACAATTGTTGAAGCAGCAAGGTCCATGTTAAATGAAAAACATTTGCCTAATTATCTATGGGCTGAGGCTATATTCTACAGCCACTTACTTGATTAACAGGTTGCCTTCAAAATCCCTTGATGGGATGACTCCATATGAGGCTTGGAATGGAAGAAGACCAAGCTTAGATCATTGTAAAATTTTTGGATGTATTGCTTTTGCTCATGTTTCTTCACAGGTTAGAGGCAAGATGGATCCAAAGGCAGAAAGGTGTGTATTTATTGGATATGACAACAATCAAAAGGGCTATAGGTTATACAACCCTACCAACAAAGGTTTCTTGGTAAGCAGAGATGTAGTTTTTTATGAAAACGATTCATGGTATGAAGATTCATGCAGGAAGGTCAATTTACCATATGATCTTGAAGAAGATTTTCCAAAGATTGGTAGAGAACAACCGAAGATTGAAGAACAAGACACCTCAGCAGATGATGAAGAATCTCAGATGGAAAAGATCAAAGCATGGAAATCTAAAGGTAAAGCAAAATTGCAGGAACTTGTACATGAGGCAGAATCATCACATCATGGCCTAAGAAGATCTATGAGGGAAAAAAAAAACCAGAAAGGTATGGGTTTGACACCTCATTAGTGACTAAACATTCTATCTACATAGCACAGGACATAAACCAAGAGGAGCCATTATCATTTGAAGAGGCCAAAACAAAAACTCAATGGAAGCATGCAATGAAGGAAGAGATTGAAGCACTTGAGGAAAACAACACTTGGGATTTGGTGCCCAAGACTTCATCCATGAAGGTAATGGGCTCAAGATGGGTCTATAAACTCAAGAAGAATTCTGATGGTTCCATTAACAAGTATAAGGCAAGGCTTGTAGCAAATAGCTTTGCACAAACTCAGGGAATTGATTATGAGGAGACCTTCTCTCCTGTGGCAAAGATGCCTACTATTAGGGTTTTGCTTAGTATTGCCTCTTCCAAGAATTGGAAGATACTTCAACTAGATGTAAAGAATGCATTCTTGAATGGTTGGATACCAGAAGAGGTATATATGGCACAACCACCTGGTTTTGAGAATCAAGTTTATCCTGATTATGTGTGTAAACTTAACAAAGCATTGTATGGTCTCAAGCAAGCTCCAAGAGCTTGGAATTTCAGACTTGTTTCATTCTTGCAGGACAAAGTCTTTCAACCAAGCAAGGCAAAACCTTCACTCTTTATTAAAAAGAGTAATTCTGAGATCATCTACCTATGTGTATATGTAGATGATATTATATTGACAGGAAATGATGCAGATGGTATGAAGAAGATCAAAGATCAGATGAGAGAAGAGTTCAAGATAAGTGATTTGGGTTCACTTACCTACTTCCTAGGTTTGGAAGTTGTCTACAAAGATCATGGTTTGTTTCTCACTCAAAGAAAGTACATTAAGGACATGTTGGAAAAATTCAAGATGCAAGATTGTAAGATTGCAGGTACTCCGATGGAGGTCAATCACAAATTGAGCTCACATGAAGGTGAACTCATAGAGGACATCACATCATATCAAAGTCTAGTGGGTAGTCCCAACTATGCCGCATTGACAAGAGTAGATATATGTTACAGTGTGAGTGTGCTAAGTCAAATTATGCACACACCAAGGAAACCACACATGGATGCTGCCAAAAGGATTCTCAAGTATCTCAAAGGAGCCATAAATGAAGGCCTTTATTATCCTTATGTATCTGACTTAGGTTTGAAACTATTTACTGATGTAGATTGGGCTGGCTCCAAGGAAGATAGAAGGAGCACTTTAGGTTATCTTACCTTTGCCGGTTCAAAGCTTATTTCATGGTCATCCAAGAAGCAACCCACAGTTGCTCTCTCTTCTACTGAAGCTGAATATAGAGGTCTTGCCATAGCTACTCAGGAAGCTATGTGGATGAAGACATTATTCAAAGATCTTGGATTGGAGTTTGGAACTCCAACTATTTTTGGTGACAATATGAGTTCTATTCATTTGGCTGCTAATCCTATTTTTCATGCAAGGACTAAACATATTGAAGTTCATTATCACTATGTACAAGAGAAGGTTCTAAGCAAAGAGATTCAAATATCATATGTGTCCACTCATCAAGAATGTGCAGATATTCTAACCAAAGCATTGGATGGTACAAAGCTTTGAAAGATCAAAGCCATGATTGGTTTGCAGGTAATCTTGGACGATTGAAGACGTCAAGCATACTTGGCTTGAGGGGGAGCTATTGGAGCAAGTCTATGACAAGCCTAAGTATTGTCTTGAGTCCCACAAAGTCATAGAAGAAGCCTTAAAATGAAGACAATGTAAATTTCACATGTGAACTACCTCTTGTAACTTTTGAAGACTTTACTTAATGTAGAAGTGAAAGAATCTTAAGTGGTTAAGTCCACTTGATCAAAAAGGGAAAGAGGAGCCATGAATTTGTGATTTGTGGTAGATAGAGAATCAAATCAACCACTAATTGATTGGAGAGTGATTGACGGAAGTTAGCCTCCTAAACTCAACTATAAATAGATGGCAGTTTTAGTCGTGGTTAGAGAGACCTATGTGAAGACCTCCAAGAGCTGATATTTATGCCATATCAAGGTTTGATTACAAGGCACACATATGTATCAGTAAGTCCATTGTATTTTACAAGAAATATACTTTCATTTTCATGATCATTTGAGTTCATATTTCCATGTTCTTGTGAAGTGTACTACTCACTACCATATCTCTCAGTTTTCTCAGTTAGATTGTAGAGATGGTTTCGCTGAGCTTGGTGCATCATTTTCAGTGCTTTAACTTGTGTAAAGTTAGATCTATAAGTCTACTATATGCTCACCAATTTTCATTTCATTTGGATGTTTCAATCTTCAGTTATGTTCAGTTGAAGTCAACAGTGTCTGTTCATTTTCACTTCTTTGTCACGTACCCGACTTTTTTACTCATCTTGTCAGAGCTATTTCTCAGTGTGTACTTACCCAATTTCAATGCTTTAAAGATTTTTGGATTCATCAAACTATCTAGATTAAGTATACAAATTTTCCAAATCGTTGGATTCTTAAATCTGGAGTTATGTTCATTTTTCTGCT